>JAQGAO010005913.1:0-12966 GCA_034697705.1 Ommatoiulus sabulosus
TTCGGTGCTTTGAAATGTCTTGCATTTATCAGGTTTTTTCATTTATCGGGTTTCTACTTATCCGGGTTCTACTGTACCTCTAGGAAATGCGGAACGCTCTACTGTATACGTGCGTGGGGAAAGGATGATTTTCACAGTTTCAGCAACGCAGATATAAGATAAGAATTCTAAAATACACACATCCATGGCAATTTTCCTTTCCAGTTTTCTCCGCAATTACACCCACTAAAATAATGCACCATAATCTACCCCAATCCAGTGCTCTGGTAAATTGCACAGAGCTCGGAATATGCCGCATATGTGCCTTTCTAAATAGTGGGTAAAATTATTCGGGACGAAACCACCTCACCTCACCTCACCTCACGCGATACCAGCGAATGGTCAGCCCTCTTCTCACGTTTATTTTGCCCGATAGCATCCGATACAAGAATGCGCGGCCACGGCGTATATTGGCTCTCTGGAATGGCCCAGTCACATTCCTCGATAGCGCCTTCACCCGAAGCGAAATACGCGCGGTGCTTGTATTTTTTGCCACCTTTGCTAATAAAATTACGTCGTAAATTATACCAATAATAAACAGTCGTTATGCGGGCGTGTTTTGCAGTGCTGCTTTTTCTCACCGACCGATTTCAAAGTTTTCCCATCGGCATGTCAGGCGTGCTTGTGATAAGGTGATAAGAATCTCGCAGCCTCGGTGGGCCGCATGCTCGTGTAGGTGGATGCTTATGTACACCATCGTTCTCTATACTCCTAATTACCAACAAACTACCGCGTATTACCGTAATATTTATAGCCTCGCGCGATGAAATGCAGACCACGCGCATGTGTTGCAGGTAGGCGTAGCGCAACGGGAAACCGTGTTGCCACTTGCCCGTTACCCTTTCGTTTGGCAACACTGTCGCAGTGTCCGGCACTGACCTCTAGCGTCCACTTCCTCGTGCGCGCCACGGGGTTGCCAACGCACGACTTACGCAATCTTTGGCAGAATGGATGCTGGTTGACGACTCTGACAGGCAATAGATTACAAAGTTACTTTCGTGAGGCCGAGGCCTACTTACTACTTTTTTTCGTACTTTGACATTCAAATGCGCCGAGTGCCGCACGCTTATATATAGACTAATTCAAAAAAAAATTTGCGGAAATGGCTCTATTGTTAACGAAATTTCGCAATAAAATGGTTCTCCCAACCAGATTCGTCTGAGTTCTAAAACAAAATTTATGATATTTTCAATGTCGCCTTATCGTATGCTTTCTACGTGCAATTTGACAGGAGGGAAAGTGGAAACATTTACAGGGTTTCTTACTGCAATGCAGTATATTACAGTTATAATAATTGTATTAGTTGTACTCGGAAACTTCGTAGATCGTAGGTTGGCATCTGTAAAGTTACGTGTTTAAAATCAGCATGCTAATTGGTTAAAAATATTTATTATACACTCTAAAACAGTTGAGGTTCTTGAAAGTTTCAATAGCATAAATCCGCCATTGTTTTTCATGAAGATGCATGTTTTAAAGCATGCACCTTTCAACTAAAAATGGCGACCACATCACCATTTTTTGACCTTTCTAGAATGGTTCTTCTAAGAACCTAAAAGGTGCTGCTGGTCAAGGGAAAAAAACCTCCGTATTGGTGTATTTTAATATAATGTACCTTTTTAGAGTGAGTTAAAGTTGTAGCCGTTTTCAAACTAAGTAATACCTCCATTTTGAACACGTGAAATGTTGCAAACTTTACAATATAGGTTGAATCTTGAATGATTTCGACGAATCATAACTCGATCAAAAATTCGTTTGAAATTTTATTTGAAGGTAAAGAGTAGCAGTACAGTGTTCTAGCCCTGTCATGAGGTGAAGCCCAACATTTCAGTGATCCCTCGAAAGAATCTGAAAACCTATACAAACAGTATAATTCATCTAAATCATGCATGTACTAGTATAGGTGTTTCGTTGAAATAGTTTTAAATGTTTTCAAAGTGACATTCTTATCATTTTTGCCAGCTAATCCGTATTTCAGGCAGGTTGAGTTATCCCATATCCTGACAACGTTTACCAAGATTTTCCCAATTAACAAGTCATCATTTTTTAAAAATGGATTTTAGCTAAGATGATGACTACGCGTTTTTCCCATTAGCTTTATGTCGATTGTCCATGTTTTTTTGAACAGAATCTCGGCGATAGTATTTAGCGCATTTGATTTACGTTTGGCATTGTTAAGCGGCATGGCGCGAGTCATTCATCGAAGTTTAATCATTTAATCCCCCTTAACCTCTAAGACGCGTGGATAGTGGGCCTAATTAATTTCGGGCACAAACGTTGTATAAAAAAGAGCTGAAAACCAGAATTTCCTTTGATTTAAATCGTAGAAACGTACATGTATATATATCCGCGAGTCGCAGCTTAACCCACCGCTTCTAGCATCTATCCCTGTCATGCCACTCCTTGCTATACATTAATTCCAATATATTTACGTGGCCTCCACTTTCCAAATTAAACATGCAGCACGCGACCGCCATCAAATTGAAATTCGAGAATAGGCCTATCGCTTTTTATCTTTTCGGATATCTAGGCTTAATTCGTGATAAATAAAATTGGTTATCCTGGTTTTTTTTACCCGCTATATACATGGACGGCAAGGCCAAGCGATTCGTCCTGAAAAAGCCGTTAACAAAGGAATCGTGTAGAAATATGCGACCCAAACCACCATATTACGTATATACGTACATGTACCTGTAATTGAAATATCAAGCTAAAGGAAGGTTGCAAAATGTTAACTTCTATTAAAATAATCATTTATAAAAGCTGTTATATACATGTGTACTGTATACATGAGTTAATCGAAATCAGGTGGCAGGTTTATCACTGAAAACCATGCAAATAGTAAAAAAACACAAAACCATAAAAGTACAGAATCATCATGTCCATGTGCATTACATACAGTATGTATACATTATATTGTCTTATTACCCATTTGTTTATTTTTTTTAAAGAAAAAAATATCAAGTTTTCCTTGTTTTAAATGACTTTTGTTTCTTATGATCATGTTTTCAGTGATTTTTTCAATCTGAATAACACAATTGGCTGAATTATTTGAGAACCACTATGGTTAAAGCAGGATGTAAGGCGACTAATCTGTTATCCGGTCACTTTTTAAGGTACAACACACACTGGTCACTGTACACAATAGACATGTTGTCACTATACAGAGAATTTTTATGAAGGAATTGCATGTATACACTAGAAAAAACAAAACAATAAAAAGTGGTCACCATTCAAAGGTGGTCACTTTTCCAGGTTTTACTGAACATGTAATTATCAAGCCCGCGAATCGCTGTTTAGCACAATACGTCGTTACATTCGGGATTGTATATGTCTATAGCTCGAGATCAGAACGTGCTGTATGTAAAACCAACCTTTATCATTGAATTTAATTATGATATAAAATACCATTTAATTATGGTTGTTATGGATTTGCCTTTCAGATATGGCATGCATATACAGTGTATTTATTACCCTATGCCGAGCATGTTGTTGGCCGATTGGTATATTGGCTATAATTAAATATGTAATAACAGTCAAAGTAATTTGTCAGTTGATATCAAAATAACTTGGGAGTTTGCGTTTCGTTTGTTACGATGGTTTATTCTTAATTGTTATCTGTATTTAGGGAAATATAATTGTTTTTCTCAATTTGGAGAGACAAGATTGACATTTCATAACTGCTAATAGCGGGTTAATTAATCACTGGCTGGTGATAAAAGTGGCTTAAAAGTGCATGCGCCTTGTATAGCAAAACAGAGACATGTTTATTATTAATACTGGGAAACCTGAACTGCATGTATACGTTTATTAGAAGCTTCTGCACGTGAAAGCGGCCTTGGGCATTCGCAAATTTGGCAACACGTGCATAGAACGGTCATAGTTTTTCAATTTTTGACACACCCCTCACGTTTTTGGGAGTTAAACGAATTTTCCCTTATGAAAATTATTGTTTGTTAATAGAGAAATGCCAGACCGCCTGTAGTTTTTTCGAAGAAGTTGGCGTATTGTAGATAAAGGTACGAAAAAGCCCGATGACACGAAGTACATTTATTGCTAATTTAATGCTGACTGAATGGGTTAAGAGATCATGGCTCGTTTTTTCTCAGTTTATTTATTGCAAAATAAGCAATGCTATAATATTAATGGATATTTCTTAATTACTAGAAGTAGAAACATGCAAACCTTTTGAACATTTTTCCATTAATTAGTTTCGGCCAATAATATTGCTTAACGAGTCCCTTTTGATCAAAATTTGTATAAACACGCTTTTTGCCAAAATCGAATTTGCAAAAATAATAAAAATTTGGCATTATTTTCGCCCTAGTTGTTGAATTAATTAAGTCTATATCAGTTTATTCGATCAGGTTTTTCAATTTTAAATTTTATTATAAAGATATAAATAATATAAAGATGAAGACCAATAATGTTTTTACTTATAAATACATCGTATTTCTGATAGTAACTCATTTTCAGTCCCCGTCCTATAGGGTATGGAAGATTAATGTTAATTTCATTTTTTAAGACTAATTCCGAATTCGTATATTACAAATTTTCGAATGAAACGAATGCATTTTTCAAGCATGCGTGCTATATGTGTTACTTTAAAACGAATTTTAGACAATATTCATATATTGTATACGTGGGATATAATATTTCACACAAACTTCGATGAAAACTTTAATTCTTATTGTTGAAATTATATTTTATTTGATTTCTGATAATACGAACTAAATGCTGTCCCTCGGAGTTCTTAACGATCGAGGTATACGACTATCAGCATTTATGTATATACAAATAGCTTCGATGCTATACGTTGTCACGTGACTTAATCGGCTTGTTTCGCGCCTATATATCGTTGAGAGTCGACTTTCCAAGTTCACCAAAATGGCTACTGAGTTCTGTTATAGGTATTTTACCGTATTATTATACATTTATTACATGACTATAAGGCCACTCGAAGAGATCCTGTTTGTTTAAACGCAAAAATGTAAAACTTGCCAAAATCTGACGAGTTAAAATTTTTGGTTTTTTTCCCCCCTCGTCTTCTGATCATTAAATACCAGTTTTATGAGGGTTATTTAGTTTTTCGCTGTCGTTTAATGCCGCTATAAACCCCGAGATATAAATTTATTTTTTCACGAAAATATTTCACGGCTCGAATAATTTTTCATTGATAAAAAAAATGGCAAGCAGTAAGCCACTCGTCCATGTATCCTTTCTATTAAATGGTCACCGACAACCGTAAATGTCCCTCGCATTGTTCTTGCCCCTATGCAGGTGTTGAACAACTCCGTATTAGCACCATGTTAGTGCCTCTTTAAATAGCTATCAGAATGCCATTGCGATGAAAAACGCATAAAAATTTTAACGGATTATGTGTATATAGGAAAAAATTCCCCGAAACTCAACAAGAATGTTAGGTGCCTGACGTGCACGTATGCTCGCTCTTTTGCCTCGTGTATTTCGTTTAGAAATAATTATGAAAGTTTTTCTTAAATGATACAAGGAGAATTCAAAATGTAAACGAACTCGCGACTTGTTGGTGTTCCAGCAGATGGCGCTGTCAAGATACACATATTTATGAGCGTAAATGATTGTCAACAGATATTATACCATGCAGTCATCGGGACATTGTACTGGTATTCGCTCGAGTTTTTGAAAATTGCATATATACGACATTATAGACTTGTACGATTTCAAATACGATATAGTACTTTAAAACTCCATTTTGTGCAGAAAGTGCCATATATACAGTGTATAGATTGCGTTTGAGAAATTTCATTGGGTACATTGCAAAGTATTTTTCAATGACCACCTTTATAGACGCCATTGATGCGCCTGACTCAATGAACTCATCAAAAATGGCGTTTGGATTTTAAAAGACGTTTACATTTTATAGCCTGATTCAAGTACATGTACATGTATACGGTAAGCAAAAATCAGAAATGTTCCTTTGGTTTCTCACGTCGCATTTCGAGATCCGGAACAGGCTTTTCTCAGCACGTGCGAATTACATCATAGCTGATAGAATTCATGAATACTGGGATAAAAATCAAATTGAAGCTTTGAACTTGATATTGTTGCCTACATTTGATAGATTGTTTTCACGCATGATGAATAATACATCGTGGAGGTATAAGAAACGTAACCTTTTTGTGAACGTTCCCTCAATACATTGTTCATATACAGACAGGTTGCTTGCTGTGACTAGATTTTGGCTAACGCGCCACCATGTTTTTTGCGCTTTTGACGCTATAGTCGTATCCCATAATATCCTTTGCATAGACAATAAAAAGCGATAATAGCTTTACTTAAGATAACAAATGGAAGCATCGTGTTTGAAAGAATCTTAAAGAAAATATCGCTTTTCGATCACCATTAAATAGCTAGGTTGGTATTGACACTTAGCGTAATGCACCTTGCATGTTCGGAAACTATATTAGAGCCAAACACCGACAAAAAATATTGTATAAATCGTGAAGCATCCATTTATTAAGTACACGCTCGAACTTCACTTCTGAGCACTTAAAAAACTGATTGCATGCACCTTCTGCCAAGTGTGCAAAATACCTGCGAAACATTGGTTTGAAAAGAATTGATCATCGTTTAAGTGGTGACAAATATTTCGAATAAGAGATAAAAGACACGGCTCAATATTTCAGTAGTGACACATTTAAAATGGGAGAAACCTGCAATGACTTCAACCATTTATAATATTTAATTGCTCACATTTAGTATACACAGTGTACATGTACTGTAATTTTTTTTATTAACTACACCAATTATAAGGAGAAACGATTACATTGCAATGTTTCCGAAGGCAGTTATTACTGATAATGAACTGTTAATGATGTCCCCTGACACCTTATTTGTAACACGACATCAATTAACCTTTCTTTAATACCATTTTCGTATGCATTCGTGGTGACAATCAGTCAAGGATAAGTACCAATCTGTCTCACAGTCACGAATTTAGTACATTTGAGGGAAGGATGTGGCTAAGCCATTGTCCCACTTTATCACATAACTATGTCATTAAACCAAGTATGCACATGTGAATTGCTGGAAAACTTCTTATTTGAACGTGCAACATGCAAACGACATGGCAAATACTTATTTTTAACATGTTTTCCAAATGTCAAAAACCTGTCCCTTAAGCCGTGTAAAACTGTATATTCTACATGTTGCACACGTGTCCTTCGTTTTCTCCCACAATTATCTTGATTGTACAAACGCGTTTATAACAAATAGGCTACATTGATATGTTTTATAACTACAATTTTGCAGTTGTATGCATAATCAAAAACGTGTCATTAGAAACACGTGCAAATATCCACGTGAAATCGTGTCGAAGACATCAAAAACTCCAAATCGACATGCTTTTGACACCTATATCTTAAATGTTTAATGAAAAGTCGTCGAGTTATTTTTAATTGAAAAATGTTGACGTCACATCTGGAATCATGTGGATGTGCGTCGAATTTGCAGGATGCTGAAATGGTGGAAGTGATTCCATTGTTGAATCTGCTCGTGACCTCGTATGAACTTTGGAATATTTGTCAAGCTGGGTCAAACCAGGGGTCCCATTAAAAGGGCAAAAAATCCGAGGCGTTTGGTGTAACGAGGGCAGTGTTGTAGCGTGGTTTGCAGGTTGAGTAACGTGTGCCACTCGCGCGCCACTCATGCGCTCGGCGTACGAGCGAAACGTGCCGTGCTTTTTTTGTGTGTGGCCAAAAACCCGCCTCTTTTGCGGGGTACAGAAATTTGGCATCCGTCCCTCGGTTGAGCACAATGCGTTTTCCCTCCGCAGTTCCGTCGTGATTGATTATTGCCTGGAATGCTCGGCTGAAGTCATTCAGTAGCTAAATATTTGCGGACAAATCTTCACGACCCACCTGCAGCCTTCTTCCCCCCTCTTGTCACTATTATTTCGTCCTGCAAACCTGGGCTCATTGGCTTCATTAAGGCCAGTTCACAATGGAGTAGGGTGGCGATGTTAAAAGCCGGAAATGACGCCGAACAGATTGGCTAAGTTATAAGTTTTGGCTAAATTTTAGGTAATTTTTTTGGAAAATACACCTATACAAACTTATGCGAAGTTATATAAAAAAACCTCTCCATTAAATGCTTTTATCTCCCTCATAGCTTTGGAGGTTTGACAATCATGTCGATCATTATTTTAATCAGCTAAATATAAAAATTACTTAGTTCTCTCGAAGTTTTATGTAGAGTGCATGTTGTTTTAACCTCTTAAAAACCGCTTAAAAAGAACTCTCCAAATTGTCATGATGGTTTTGACCACAATGTCTACATAAAATACTCCTAATGTTTCTACAATATTTCGTTTGATGTACAGCTTAAATCTCTGACGGCTTGGTTGTTATCGCTTCGTTGTGTAACCCGCATAATTATGGCAACACTGCTGGCTGAAGCCATTTACGTTTACACAGATTTGCCTTTTAAAATTCATTATGAATAATGCAGCAGATGCAATGTTTACGGAGAGGTGAGGTCAAACATGGCGCCCGTTTAAGTGCTTGATGTTGTCCATAGGTGGCGTTGCCTGACTCGATACTCGTACTCTCACAAAACAGGTGCTAAAACCATACCTGAAAGGTTGGTTTCCATTAGCGTTTGAAAGATCAAAGATCCATCTAACTTATACATGTACGTTGTATGTCAAAATTTATATCGTGATCGATTGCAAACAAAAATGCAATGAAACAATAGATACAAGTAATAAAACAGGCAATTTCACATAATTTGTGAGAATCAGCAGTTGCAGGAGTCACTTTATAGGGGTATATGCTGTACACGTATAAACTGTGTACCTATACATGTACATGTATATCTGATAAAAAATCTGGAAAAATAACTATCTCATTTTAGATCTTTTTTAAAATATTGTTCGACATAAGGCCATCTTAAGGGGCTGATTGCCGGAATACAGACTAAACTATATTTTCCTCTGCTTTTTTTCATTTTCGTTTATGCAAAATTGAAAAAAATCGTTGTGGATCATGAAACTTTCTGAGATCAACTCTTAACTTCGTTTTCTCAAAATATCAAAATTCCACTTATTTTTAACGCATCATCGTTTGCAGATATGGCCATGTAGAAGGCTTTAATGATAATCTTTTTTTTCACATCCTACATTTTTTATAACGTTAACATCATATTAACACCTTTTAATGAACCCCATTTCGTTAGAAATTAAGACTTTGTGCAAACTCGTATCGACGCCAACATTTAATCCAGATTTGAGTTAACACACTCGGCTCTATTTGTTGGAAAGTGCATCGAATGGCATTTGCATAAGACTGCTCAAGTTTCAATGCGAGCTGATGAGTGGTGGGTGCATATCAATTCTCGTAAATGAGGGACGCTTTCGGTGACCGACTGAAAATTATGCGTCGTCACATTAAGGTTAATGGATTGTTGGAGCTCGAGTTGGGTAACGGCCCGTGTAAAAGCGGCCTTTCGCGCGGTGATCCATCAACTCGTCTAACAAATGAGCTGTTTTTCTGTTTGCCCCGAATGGATGAAGGCAATTCATAAAAGGCCCATAGACGAATATGGCACTGTATAACCCATCACCCGAAATTGCGAGGGGCTCCATCGTTACGTCACTGTAGCAGAACTGCATGGAGCGAGCATCTATCTCCCCATTCCAGAGTGACTGATGAAGACTAAGGGGATCTGACTGAAATACATGCCTTTTCTTTAAAAGGACCCCCGTGATAGGTTAGGGCATTCGTTGCTCGACTAACAGCCCCGATGTTTGTCAACAGTCTGCGGTGGTTTTTCCTCGTGATTTATTAGACGTCACGGTGAATTATAATGCTTCTTCCACGAGCATCGACCAGTTTATTTGCTCCAGAGCTCCTCTTTCATATATCAAAATCATATAGGGTTGATCGTTCGTGGTATTGAGAACCAGAAATCTCCTCACCCGACAAACAATTCGTAGAAAATGCACGTGACGACGGCCATGTTGGTGCATTTATTAGGCGAGCTATATACAGTAGTATGTCTAATGTCTGATTCCCACTGGGTAGAATTCTCTCTGCTGCAGGTGTGGCGCATGCGCACTTTGCTCTGTTGCATTCTGCTCTCGGTACTTGGCGCTACAACTCAGCTGAATTTCTGATAGCTTTTTTCTTCAACCTGGTCCTATGGTTTTCCGCTTGCGCCCGGTTTCACGCATGCGCACTACATGATGTCGGCCATTATCAACGAAGGCCCGAGTGGAGCAACGTTGATAAAGGTTAACATGCGTGTCAGTTGCTTTAAAAATGCTTTTCTACGTTTTTTGGCATCTTACTATATTTATAGTATACATGTATATACCGGTAGCATCCATTTTTATATGTGCGGAGGATTGAATTTTTAAATTCATAATTGAATTATCTTTTGCACGTCATAGCTATATATAGCGCTTTATTTTTTCCGCTGATGAAATGCTGCCCAGTGGGAATATGCAATCAGCAAGGCTTAAGCAGCTTGAGCAGACGAATTTCTATTTCCCTGCTCAATCTGCCCAGTGGGAATCAGACATTATACTGCATGGGTTACAATTTACTTACCAATGGGATTGTTCGACATTGATTTGAGCGCCGCCAAGCTGATTCAATTGGCGCAGCAATGTGACCAAGGAACACTGTACATAATTAAGCATTTCTGTTTTCTATTCAGCTTTTGCTTACGCTAACCGTTTCGATAAAAGTCATAGCCATACATTTCTTGATATTTAATCAAGTCCAATCGATTAAACGTAATTATGTTGCTCTGCACTTAAGGACGTAATAGGGAAAGCTTATGAAAGCAGTTTAGCAACATTGTTTTGACAATCCCATTTTGGAGAAAGCACACGCGCAGTTTGCTCCTGACAAACAATCCATTTATACGTTAATCATCTCCAATGTAAGCATACACGTGGGATGAGCCGTTGCCATTCTCAGGATGCTTCCAAAATTAATAACAGCAACTCTTGTTTTGCTTCTTTTTTAACATGTGAAATTGGAACAATCCCACCCATGCAGAGCTTGTACTTCTTTGCACTTGTACGTTATCACGCAATAAGGTTTTTTCAAACTTTTTAACGACACTGGAGCTGCAGTTTTATAAGCGATGCAATAATGACAAGTGTAAGCAAGATGTGAACCATGCACCTAGCGGTCATTCCAGGAAATAAAAACTCGTTGAATGCGTACTAAATTCACGTTTCCTACAATGCTTTGCAAGTTGCAACCGGTTTATTGTAACAGGCTTACAGGAAATGTCCCTAATATTCCGCCCTCGGCTTTTAACGCTGCTAAAAATCGTAATTATTACTAATTACATTAAAAAACGCAACACTATATAATTGTTCTATATTGCCAACACGATGCGTGAGAAAAAAAAATTATTGGCACATTTTTGAACTATTTTAGATTACACTTAATTGTTCGGTTTTTTTTTAGAAATACTACACCGTGCAGTTTAAAACTATATGCTCGAGCCAAAAATGCTACTGTATGTTTGTAATGAGATTGGACTTGGGGGTTGTTTCATAAACGCTGCGCTAATGGAAGCGAAAATAGGCACGTGTCAGTCTCTATCCAGTGTTCAGCACTGTCCACAATGGCACGCTTCTAAATGAAAATGTAGCTATTAATAAAGCCGTTTCGCTAATCCCAGTCCACTCCCACGCAACTGAACTGCACAATGGTCGTAGGGTGGCACACGTGGCCTATACTGTTTTCATTTGTTGGGAAAGCAACTTCCGTGAGAAATGCGAAATGAGCGCCGTGAGAGCGCACTCTGATTCGGGCTTCTAGCCCAGGGTCCGACTTGTTTGAAATACGGGAGTTAGTTGCCAATTGTTTGCGAGGACACTTTTGGCACACGCTCTGAATTAACTAGCATTAGCGCGCAATTGTGTGGCAACAGCTCCGCGAATGGGAAAAAAAAACCAGAAGAAAAGTTGAAAATGGTGGCTTAACTCGATGGATTCTAATTGGGGCTAAAAGCCATTTTTATTTTTCATCTAGTCGATATATAGTTGAACCACATTAATATGTTCTGTTGATGGGAACCGGGAAACTGCAGTTTGTAAAACGAATATATCAACCGGTACGTGTACATACATTTCAATTTTCGACTATTATAACCACAGGCGTGGACTCCGTTTCAGAATTCAACATCGAATTCTTCGTGATTCCGAGGATAACTCGAAGTTCTGAAAGTTTTTATCGAGGCCGTTTAACGTGCACTTTAAATAATATTTTAAATTAATTTTTAAAGTCCAAAAGAATCTTGGCATTAAATTTCCAGGTACATTTACTTCTACCAGTAATTGAAGTTCTTGCAAACACCGCTACAACATCACTTTTTTATCTTTTGTCCCACTGCTATTTTCAGGTCGTATATTTGCAGTTATATATGTTAAATCCTATACCAACACTGCGAACATTCTGACCACATTGTGGCTCACGCTCACATCACGAAGTATAATTCTGTGATAGTGACATAGGGTGAGAACACACTGAATGCTTATTGCAGGCGCTTACCACTTAGCATACACTAGCGCTACCAAGCGGGATAAGAATGCGGCATGCATTTTAAATGAGGGTGCACACAAAGAAAGCTTAGCCGAGCCAAGCTGAGCTTACAAGAAGCGCTTATAATCTTTCAAGAATGTTTATTACATTTTTTTTTTGCAAATCTGAAAGCAGATTTGTAAGACACAGTGGCACACAGATTACTAGTGGTCAAAAGTATAGCTATCGATTGTATGCCGCCTATATGTATCGTAAAAACGTGTCCTGCACTCAACATGAGATGCTAATGCACATATGGAAGGTTTTAAGCGGAATGTTTCACCTAGCATAACGCATGCAGTGGCGCCACCAAGCACACTGACCATCACGCTGATATCAGCATTCA
>JAQGAO010005914.1:0-12964 GCA_034697705.1 Ommatoiulus sabulosus
TTTGTAAGGGGTCCGTCACATTGTTTAAATATTGCGAGTGCTCCATGATGATGAAAAGGTTAAGAAACCCTGGTTTAAACGAACAAATTTTCCAGTGTTTTGCGAGGGTCATAAAACCAACCAAAAAAATGACGATGACGTCACGACCTTTAATTAATTCACTTCATTAAACGATTTGTACGAAGTCGTAAATGAATAAATATATTAAAATAGTGAGCGTAATTCCGTTTGAGAAATTAGCGAATTAATTTGGTTAATTAGCGAAAAATGCCGCCAATGTCCTCCATTTTTTTTATTGGATCGATTTTTCGATTAAAATCATATTTGAAAATTCCTCTAGATTAATTAAGTCCTAGTTGGAATTCGAGCTTGTCGTTATGTCGGTTGAGATTACGTCCGCAAAAAATGCGATCGTTAGCCACAGATGGCGCTCGGTCGTGGCGAGGGTCGTCCGATAATTCTCGACTTTTTGACCTCTAACCTGTTGTTTGGTGACGTAGATGGGTTTATTCATGATGACCCACGTGACGCTTTCGTAACATCCGGGCATCGTGGTTGACCCTTCGTACGTCATGAAATAATCGGTGTCTGGTAAAAGGCCACGTATTGATATGTGTTTCACGAGCGCGTGTTGACCTACAAACAAACAAACAAACAAACAAACTTGGAGAAACTTCGAGAAATTAGACGAATTTTAAAATATTTATTTATTTGGGTTTTGTTATAGAATAAAAAAGATTGGAAAAGAAATTTTGTCCAAGAATTGTTATTTGTTTACGAGAAATTATAATTTTTTTTAATAAACTTGGTATGCTTTCCGAAACACCTTCTTAAAAACAATAAAAAACCCCAAAACAAATATTTTTTTTTAAAAAAATAACTTTTTCCAAAAAACAAATATTTTTTGGGAAAAAAATAAGTTTTTCCCCAAAAAACAAAAGATAACTGTTAATAAAACACATATTTTGTTTTAAAAAATAACTTTTTCCCAAAAACAAAAAATACCTGTTAATAAAACACTTATTTTTTTTTAAAAAATTACTCTTTCCCAAAAAACAATTTAAAAAAAATGATTATTCCAATAAATAACGTTTTTTCTAAAATAAAACTTTTCCCCCCAAAAAATAAACGTTTTCACAAAAACACTTATTTTTTTTTTTAAAAAAAGTAACTTTTCTCTAAAAACAAATAATTTTTTCATTACAAAAATAAACGTTTTGAAAAAAGCGGTCTATTTTTTTTTTTTTTTTAAAAATGTGACGTTACCTTTATATTGTATTTTGTTGAGAGCACTTGTGACTATCCTAAATTCAGAATTGGGTGTTTCGCCTAACTGTTCGTATAAAAAACAAAGAATATAATTAACCAGGAGCTTAATGGCTCGTTAAAAGTTAACCGAAGATGAACTTACTTGAATCATTAAAGCAACTCCTACTAAACCTTGATTATTGCGACTAGCGTCTGACATATTTTTATATAAATCGGAATTATAGCCGAACAACTGGATCTGAAAACAACAAAAATATATATAAATTGCGATGGCCACTGGTCAGTGTTTGACCATTGGTCAGTTACTAGGAACTGACCTCAGCTGGAAAGGCGTATCCGTTGAGCGTGTGCTCCGATCCCGGACTGTTTTTCATTCCGTAATGAATGTGCAATTCTTCGAATTGATATTTATAAGACAAAGGACCACCGGTCAAGTTGACCCTTTGACGAGGGTTTTGTTCCACCTGGAAGATCACGCTGTGACCGTTGTTCGTGATGTTACCACTCACCTGACCAAATAGAAAAAAATCAACGCGTGTCCATCAAAATGTCCGAAAATTGGGTCATTTTTATTAATGACGTCATCGATTAATCTTCCGATGACGTCATTCAATAATTGTTTTATCGCGGTGACGTCATTCATCGCGCGCGAATTAATTTAATCGGACATTTTTAGGACTATCGTTAAACGTCCGATTAATTTTGCGGAAAAATGTCCAGAAATGTTCCATAAATGTCCGAAAAAATTGGTCATTTTCTAGTGAATGACGTCATCGATTAACATTCCGATGACGTCACGCAATGAACGTCTCATGAAGTCATCCGGTAAAATTATGATGACGCCGTTCGTTACATTTTTAGTGACGTCATTCGTAGGTTTCTTTTATGCTTTCGTCATTCGTTAAATTTTGACGATGTTATAAATCGTTCAAATTCTGATGATGACGCAATGCGGTAAGTTTTGATTATGACGTCATTCGTTAAAATTCTGGCGATGACGCCATTCGTTACATTTTTAGGGTGACGTCATTCGTTAAATTCTGACGACATTGTCATATTCCTTACATTTTGACGATGACGGCATTCGTTAATTTCTGACGTTGACGTCATTCGTAAGTTTTTATGATGACGTCATTTTTTAAAGTTTTGATTATGACGTCATTCGTTATATTTTGTTAATTAAGTCATTTGTTAAATTCTGTCGTAATTAGTTAAATTCTAACGATGACGTCATTCGTGAAATTCTGACGATGACGTCATTCGTAATTTTTTATGATGACGTCATTGGTAAAATTTTGATTATGACGTCATTCCTTATTTTTTGTTAATTAGGTCATTTGTTAAATTCTGTCGTAATTAGTTAAATTCTAACGATGACGTAATTCGTAATTTTTATGATGACGTCATCGGTTAAGTTTTGATTGTGACGTCATTCGTTATTTTTTGTTAAATTCTGTCGTAATTAGTTAAATTCTAACGATGACGTCATTCGTTAAATTCTGACGATGACGTCATTCGTAAATTTTTTATGAAGCCGTCATTGGTTAAATTTTGATGATGACGTCATTCGTTAAAACGAAACGTATCGTGAATTGCTCGTCAACTTGAAAATTCATTCGTTTTTAACCTTTACGAGTTCGTATTAAGGGGAGTTGGTATTAACGGGAGGTTGTTATTGGTGCGTGAGAGGTCATTGGCAGGCGCTCTCTCGGATGACCTTCTTTCGTCTTTCGTAATACGGGGCGTCATTAGCGCCATCTGCGTCTCGTCCAAATTTAAGTATTATGCAAATGAGGCCCTCTTTTGTTATTAACTTTAAACCACTGCCGTCGAGGGGCGCTCGAAAAGGTCGACAATATTAAGGGGCCAAATATAAATATATCAATAAAAATGACATTTTTTCGATAAGTTAATTTATTTTTATATAAAAAGGACGTTTTGTTTCGATAAAATGGACAGTTTTCTACAAAAGTGATTTTTTTTGTATATTAAAATGACTTTTTCGATGAAAGTGAAATTTATTTTTACATAAAATCAATTTTTTTTAAATTGAACTATTTGTTTTGATAAAATGAATGATTAATTTAACGTAAAATAATTTACGTGAATAATTTAATTAACGTAAAAATTAACTGTTTTTTTGATACAGAAAAACACCTTTCGAATAAGGGGAATTCTTTTACATAAAAATAAACCGTTTTTCGATTAAAATGATTTGTTTTTACTAAACAATGAACCATTTTTCGATTAAAGTGAATTTGTTTTTACATAAAAATGACATTTTTTTTCGATAAAAGAATGGCCATTTTTAAATCTAGTTCTTTTCGGAATAGCCTCGCTCGCCGTGTGACCAGCTCGCGTCTCCTAATTTTTGTCCTTAATTACCCGTTTTTAATCTTAATAATTCTTTTCTCAATTATATCTCATTCTTAATTGTTAACGAGGTGACAACGGCGCCCTCTTTTGTTCTTTTGTCTTTTTTCAATAAATTTAGAAAGGATTTCATTTCGGAAAATAAGCTCTTTTCACGAGTGTGCAGTTTACGCTCACATCGACCGGAAACGCCTTGACACGTACGCCCCTTTAAAACGGCTTTCCGGTCATGCTGTTCTTCTTTGGCATTGTTTTTGTTAAACGATGTAAATAAACGATTGGAAAAATTCAAAACATGTTCTGTGAAATGGAACGTGTTGTTTGTTCTTCGAAAAAAAAAGAAAATTGTTGTTTGTTCTTCGAAAAAAAAAAGAACATTGTTGTTTGTTCTTCGAAAAAAAAGAACATTGTTGTTTGTTCTTCGAAAATAAAGAACATTGTTGTTTATCCTTCGAAAAAAAAAGAACATTGTTGTTTGTTCTTCAAAAAAAACATTATTGTTTATTCTTCGAAAAAAAAGAACATTGTTGATTATTCTTTCAAAAAAAAAGAACATTGTTGTTTGTTCTTTGAAAAAAAAGAAGATTGTTTGTTTGTTCTTCGAAAAAAAAATATTGCTGTTTGTTCTTCGAAAATAAAGAAGATTGTTGTTTTGTTCTTCGAAAAATGTCCGCTAGGGTGTTTCGACGACATTTCCTTTTATAGTAAAATCAAACTTCCGCCGCCCGCGAGTTGCGCCAA
Organism: Ommatoiulus sabulosus; assembly: GCA_034697705.1. Taxonomy (NCBI): domain Eukaryota; kingdom Metazoa; phylum Arthropoda; class Diplopoda; order Julida; family Julidae; genus Ommatoiulus; species Ommatoiulus sabulosus. Next base: position 4,384 of record JAQGAO010005914.1, read on the forward strand.
AGTCTTCCTAGATGGCGCTGTCAACTCGAAAGGCGTATCCGCAACTAGTTTTCTATTTTATGGTAGATGGCGCCAATTCCGGTCCTAAATAACGGAAGTAACGGAGGGCGGAAGCTAGGGGGCGTTGGCGTGGCCAGCACGTGACCACATTTAATTGGCCAATTAAACGTTTAATCGACGAAATCGTGGACAGATCGAGAGGGAAGCGTGAAGGAATTCGAAAGGGCGTGGCTTTCTTTTTAACCCGCCCATATTGAAAAAAAAGTACGATTTTTTTGTTTTTTTCGTCTTTTTGTATGTTTTTTCTTTTCCTTTTTTGTTTTTGGTCTTGTTTGTTTTTTGTTGGTGTTGATCAACTTGTTTTTTCAACTTGTTTATTGATGTTGTTAATCTTGGTTTTTTGTTGTCGTTGTTCATCTTTTTTTCTTTTCTTTTTAGTCTTGTTTTTTTTTTTGTTTTTCATCCTTTTCTTTTTGTTTGCTTTTCGTCTTATTTGTTGTTGTTAATCTTGTTTGTTTGTTAATCTTTCGTTGTTGTTCATCTTTTTTTAAAATCTTTTTCTGTTTGTTTGTTTTTTGTCTTGTTTTTTTTTTGTTTTTCATCTTTTACTTTTTTATTCACTTTCGTCTTATTTTTTGTTGTTGTTCATATTGTTTTCTTTTTCTTTTAAAATCTTTATCGTCATGTTTCTTTTTCCTCTTTTTATTTTTTTTATTATCGTCTTATTTTTTTATGTTGTTGTTCATATAGTTTCTTTTTTTGTTTGTCATTTTTTCGTCTTTATCATTTTCGTCTGGTTTTTTTTTGTGTTATCATCTTTTAATTTTTTTCATTTTCGTCTTATTTGTTGTTGTTGTTGTACATCTTGTTTCTTTTTTTATATGTATTTCATCTTTTTCGTTTTTTTCCCCGTCTTGTTTCTTTGTTTTTCTTCGCTTTTCTTCATCTCCTCGTGTTTTTGTTTTACATCTACTGTTTTTTATTTTTCATTGTTTTAATCTTGTATTTTCTCCTTTTTTTCTTTGTTTTTCATTTTCATCTTATTTTTTGTTGTTGTTGTTTATCTTGTCTTGTTTTTTTTTCTCATTTTTTCGTCTTGTTTTTTTGTGTTTATCATCTTTTTCTTTGTTTTTAATTTTCATCTCATTTTTGTTGTTGTCGTTCATCTTGTTTCTTTTTTTATGTATTTCATCTTTTTCTTTTTTCCCCCGCCTTGGTTCTTTGTTTTTCTTCGCTGTTCTTCATCTCGTGTTTTTGTTTTACATCTACTGTTTTTCCTTTTTCATTGTTTTAATCTTGTTTTTTATCATTTTTTTCTTTGCTTTTCAGTTTTTTTTATCATTTTTTCGTCTTGTTTTTTTGTGTTTATCATCTTTTACTTTTTTATTCATTTCCGTCTTATTATTTGTTGTTGTTGTTCATCTAGTTTATTTTTTTGTTTGTCATTTTTTCATTTTTTTTTTCTTTTACGTCTTGTTTTTTTGTGTGTTTATCATATTTTCATTTTTTTTTCATTTTCGTCTTATTTGTTGTTGTTGTTCATCTTGTTCCTTTTTTATGTATTTCACCTTTTTCTTTTTTCCCCCGTCTTGTTTCTTTGTTTTTCATCTTTTTCTTTGTTTTTCATTTTCGTCTTATTTGTTGTTGTTGTTGTTCATCTTGTTTCTTTTTTATGTATTTCATCTTATTCTTTTTTCCCTCATTTTGTTTCTTTGTTTTTCTTCGCCGTTCTTCATCGTATTTTTGTTTTACATCTATTGTTTTTCATTTTTATTTTCAATCTCGTTTTCAATCATCTCTTTTTAACTATTGTTTTTTTTTATCCGGAGTTCACCTTCCTCCTTTAATTTTAGTTTTACTTTTTATCCCCCCCCCCACCTTTTCCTCTTCCTTTCATCACCCATCCCTCCTTTTCCTTCCTCCCAATATCTCTTCGATTAAAAGTGTTTTCCATTAATGAATGAGTTCGCGTATTAAAGCCGCAGCTGGCTAAATCATTTCATTAATGACGTCTGGTTCTTTTTAATATCCGGTTGATAAAAATCGGTAAAAGGATTCCTTATTAAAAGAAATTGATGCTCTCCAGCTTCTCTCGTCTATAGCCTTTGAATTTGTCCCGAGAACAGTCTACTTCGTCGTTGTTGATGTTATTGTTATTGTTGTTGTTGTTGTTGTTGTTGGGGCTTAATGTTACGGTTATGTCTTCATCGAAGGAAAGCCAGTTTTGCGCAAAATGGCGTGAAAAAGTCAAAGCCCTTTCGGACGCGCTTCAATGCCTCCGAGAGACCGGAAAAATACTGAAACCGTTTATAGCGAACTTACGACGCTTCTTCTTATTCTAACGTATCGAGTTGGTCCGAATGCCGCATCTTTTACTTCTTTTAAGAGGGTGTTAAAACCAATTGCCGTAATGACGAAGATTTGGGGAAAAAGGAAATTAGAGGGGTGCTCGGACCGGTGCTTTACGAATCGTACTTTGGTATGATTCTTAAAAAATCTGCACGAGTACCCCTTTCGCTCACTCGCGAAAAACGATGTAAAGATTCATGCCAGAATCTTAGTGAATAACGTCATCAGAATTTTAACGAATGACGTCATCATCAGTTTTAATGAATAACGTCATTATCAGTATTTTAACGAAATACGTCATCGTCGGAATATCAACGAACTACATCATCGTCAGAATTGTATCGAACTACGTCATCGTCAGAATTTCAACGAAAGACGTCATCATCAGTATTTTAGTGAATGACGCCATCGTTAGAATTTTAACGAATGACGTCATCATCAGAATTTAAATGAATGACGTCCGTTATCATCAGAATTTTAGTGAATGACGCCATCGTCAGAATTTTTACTAAAGAAGTCATAATCTTAGTTATAATGGATGTCGTCATATCAGTATTCTAACGAAAGACGTCATCAAATGATTTTTAACGAACTACGAAATCAGAATTTTATTGAAAGTCGTCATCATCAGAATTTTAATGAATGACGTTATCATCAGAATTTTAATGACGTTATCATCACAATTTTAGTGAATGACGCCATCGCCAGAATTTTTACGAGCGACGTCATCGTCAGAATTTTAACGAATGACGTCATCATCAGAGTTTTTACTATTAAGAAGTCATAATCACAGTTTTAATGAATAAACGTCATCCTCAGAATTTTAACGAAAGACGTCATCGTCAGAATTTAACAATCAACGTCATCGACAGAATTTTAAGGAAAGACGTCATCATCAGAGTTTTAGCAAATGACGTCATCCTCAAGAATTTTAACGAAAGACGTCATCGTCACAATTTTAACGAACGACGTCATCGTCAGAATTTTAACAAACAACGTCATCGTCAGAATTTTAACGAATGACGTCATCATCAGAGTTTTAGCGAATGACGTCATCCACAAGATTTTTAACGAAAGACGTCTTCATCAGAGTTTTCACTAATAACGTCATCATCAGAATGTCAATGAACGTCAATACAATTACGTAGAACTCGACATGGTTCACTGTACATACAGTACACTGTATACATTGTATATTGCTAACTCTACTCGAGTACTCACTCTGTGTTTGTCGACGTGCAAAAACCTGAGCGATGGATCGTAAAGTAATTTGGTGGGATCGATGTTGATGGGCGATTGTCTTCTGCCTTTGCTACAAAGACTCCAGTCGGGATTAATTAGACCCCAAAATCCTGGACCTGAAATGTAAAAAAATGATAAATAATAAATAAATGCGCTCATTAAGATTTCATTAGTTAAGAAATGCTGAGTAAAATAATTGGAGGCATTAGATCATTTCTCGTCAGCTTGTAGTCTTCCCATAATTACGTAAGAAATTGTAATACGCAGTTAATAAGGTACAGTGTACGCCTGCGTTAGCAATTAACGCATTAATTATGCAACCTGCGGTGATAAATACAATACGAATAATTGTTCGTTGCATCGATGTTCGCGATAACCTGATTATGTTAGATCTTATTAAATGGCATCAATCACATTTATATATTTGGTCGTAATATGTAATTTATATCATTTAGCTAATGATGCATTTTTTAGTGTTTGACATCTCTGGTTTACGGTAGTATATGATCTTAAAATAGTTGTTTTCTTTTAAATTCTGTTCGTAATTGTTTTACATTATATCTTTGAAATTAAACTTTCTCTATTTTGTGGCTGTAACAATGTGATTTCATGTGAGGTCTTATTAAAAACATCAACTCTATATTTTGATGTAAAAACTATTCACAAATTAAGTGATAATTTACTGAAGATGCATTCTCTTACATTTTATCACTTACGGGGCCTCGTAGTTTGACTCAATCTTGAAATGGCATAATTTTGTTCAAAATTTGAATATCGCGATTATCATTGCTTATATTATTTTGCACACGTGTGTGATGAGCATGTTAGCTCGTCCCCAGTGGTCATCAATCTTGTCGTTATCAAGTTGCCTCGATGTAATGATCATCGAAAGGCACGCAGCGCTGAGTTCATCGATGCAGACTGCTTAATTAGGGGCCTTATCTCTCGATCAGCGACGCTTTAATCCAGCCGCTGGCGTAATTAACTCCTCGTAATGGCCAAACCTGCATTAAATCATTGCAGCACAAAAATCCATCCTCGAGAGGAAATTACTCACTTCGACGTACAGGGTGTTTCACACCCAGAGATGAAGCCCCTGGTAAACTGTTATCCAGTTTAACGCTGCTGCCCCTAAAATGCGGCAATCACTGCTGTCTTGGGTGTACGCAATGATTGCCGCTTGACAGGGGCAGCCCGGAGATGCTATTTGTTTTAGATTGCTGCCCCTGAACAGTGGCAATCGATGCGCACTTAGGTATACTTAATGATTGCCGCATTTAAGGGGCAGCATAAATATGCTAATCCGTTATTTAATTTATTTAGTTTTTGCTTAAATATGCTTATCCGTTTTTTAATTGATTTGGTTTTTGCTTGAGGCGCTCAAATTAGATGAGTTTTCGCTTAGATCAGTCAAATACAGTGTAGCTTAATCTCTTAGAAGAGCATTTATTAATAAAAAGCATATAAACAATGCTTTATAACGAATTCTTGTGCATTTAGCAGTAAGATCTAGTGATAAAAGAGGAGAAACAGTAAGATGTACATGTTGATCAGCTGGCACATCGATAAAAGTTGTCAGAAATTTTCTTTTAAGTTTTTGACCAACATAATGTTGTTCAGAAAGGGTTTTTGGGGCACTCTGTAGACCAGTGGCTGGACATATCAAATAGAAAACATCAAATTCGAAATTAAATAGTTAGGAACAAACATAATACTGAACGATGTACTTACGATGATTAATATAAATACTAAGTACAGCACCTCCGTTTAATAGTGTAGAATGAAAGGCACGATTTTCTTAAATTCTGGTATATTGTAATTCACGCGCATGTACTCTGTATATGATTCCAACAATTAGAACTGATTAAGTTACATCAAAGTTTGGAAAGAAACCCTATCCCACTTATACGAAGAGTGTTCAAAATGTTCTAAGCGTAAAAATGATGCAATTAATGCAGGATGCTGTAATTTTTTTTGTGGGTTTTGCATCATCTTTTCATAGCTTATAACCGGGCAAAAAGTACCTTGTGGTACTAGTGGTACAAAACAGACTTATTTCGGGCCAGTGGGCCGACATCTTTTAACAGGTCAAGGTACATCAACCAAAAAAAGTTACTGTGCTAGAGCCTGCCCCGACTTACTGTATATATTCAGGTGGCATCTCAGTAATGTGGCCGGAACAGGCCTGGGTCATAGGACCTCATCTAAATCACTAGAATGTGGCGGGATTTGTTAGCCAGGGACACGGGGCCTCACCAGGTAGTTCATATTGAAAAATAAAAAAATTATCTAAGATGCTCTTATGTTAAGCTTAGAACTTGTTGAAGACATCTTCTAGCGCAGCGCGAATATGTGCGAGAACTCAAAAATTCATTAACGTTAACCGGAAATTCGTAATATCCGAATTCAGAATATGTTTTAAACGAATACATAAACATTATTTGTCCATACCCTAGGACGGGAACTGGATTCTTCCATGTTATTGTCTATGACTTTTCAGAGGCCTGTAAACTCTTAAAAGGAAAATTTTTCCAAGTCTTTCTGTTTACGTTATTTGAGGAGGTACTCAAAGCGACTAAACATTGCTCTTAATTCGTTTAAATTTAGTAACATAAATGTCAAACATTTCGATTCATTGGAATTATTTAAACATTTTTATAAATTTTTGATGTGAACTAATGTACAATTGAATGAGGCAACTTAGCATCGTCTCGCGAACCACCGATTAAGCCGGTTTCAATGAACAAACCCCTTTTAAACTGCTTTGTTTCGGTTTATTAATAAATAATCCAATTTAGAAAACGTTAAATTTGCTAATGGCTCATATCTTCCATTAAAAGCTACTAGGAATTTTTATCCGTAATATATTTTTTGATTAAAAAGGATGAATGGCAAAAGGTCTTAGGGGTTTGAAAATAAAGCGAATAAGGAAGGATAATTCATGGAAATTTTGTATTTTTTAAGTCTGGGCAGACGAAGGAAATTGTAGATGATGCATTTACGAATGTATCGCCCTAGCTATTTATAGGATGTTTTACGAGCTAAATAAATGTTCCATTATAATACATAATCCGATTAATGTTCAACGTACACGCATTATTTTGAAAATTATCTTATTTACGGATTTGATCAGACAGAGGCTTTAACTGCACTAATTTGAAAGAAAAGCTTTTCGGAGGGTCGACCAACTTAGCGAATTGTAAGAGACGTACATTTACCATAATTAGACACGAAATGGTGGCATTTACTCGAGTAATCCGCGCAATTTTACTAGGGATTTGTTAGTACTTGAGAAACTTTGGACAGAAATTGAAAACAAACTGGAAACACGAATGGAAAACGAGAATGAAATTGTACCGGATTGAAAAATGGACGTCTAAACGACGCTAAAATGTAAAACTTTCAACGGAATTGAGACGATGCTACGTTAAAAACAAACATGAAAATACCAAAAAATGGTGTAAAATTGACGTGAAAGTTACAAAATTTGCAATGATAAAATTAAAAAATAAAGAAAATAAAAATAAAAGCAAGGGAAATGAAGAAATTGTAGATTTAAAAAAAAATGAAATATTAGAAACATTTAACGATGCTACGTTAAAAACAAATATGAAAATACTAAAAAATGGTGTAAAATCGATGTGAAAGTTGAAAAATTTGCAATGATGAAATTAAAAAATAAAGGAAATGAAAATAAAAATAAATGCAAGGGAAATGAATAAATTGTAGATTTTAAAAAAATGAAATATTAGAAACGTTGCCCCGGAAAGAATACAAACAATTGAAAAACTGATACGAAGAATCAGTTATTTTTAAATAAGTAAAAAAAGTTTTGTAAAATTTTAATTAAATTTAAGTATTAAATAAGTATTCAGTTTCCACTAATTGATTGGAAAATGTGAAAAATTGTTACGAACGGAATGAAAATTGAAAAATGTAAATTTAAATTCGAAAGTATTTTTTATAATACGTATATAATCTAAAAAATTAAATATCATTCCCTTGTTCAATCCTAAAAAACGAATAAAAATTAAAAAAATTGTAATATTGATTTGAAATCATTTTTTAAAAATCATATAATTTTAAAATTTAAATATTTAATAAACTACAAATTTTGCAACTTTTTCCACGATTTCCGAGTGCAAATTTTCAACAATTTTTCCCGTTTTCAGAGTACAAATTTTCAACAATTTTTCCCGTTTTCAGAGTACAAATTTGCAAAATTTTCCACGTTTTTCGAGTTCAAATTTTGCAAAATTGTCCACGTTTTCCGCGTAAATATTTTTCTTGTTTGGATTTTAAAAAATTGTTTTTGTTTATTTTTAAAATTGTCATTAGTAATTTTTTAAAAACGTGTAAATTTTTTACATTTCCATTGGTCAGGGACATTTTTTAAAACCTTGGAAAAGTCGGTGAATTTATAGGAGGACCGTGCTATATCGCGTTTAATATAAAAATTAGCGTAAATAAACTAAGTAAAATTCTAAGTACGTAGTTTATCCTTTTCAACGATTTTTGTAAAACGTATGTTAAATGTATGAAATTCAGGCAGGGGTTTAGATGCCCCCATCCCCAACCCTCTTTCTTAAAATGAAAGAACTGATCGTTATACGACCTTTCGATACAATTTCAATACAACGTATTTCGAGTTTGTCAATCTTGGTTTTTTATCGATCCTTTTTTTGGAGATCTTTTGTGAATCTCTTTCTTATCGCATTTTTGCGTTGAGTTAAGACGTCAAATCTTTGGGGTCACCGATTTCGATTACTTGCAGAGACCATTAAAAAACTAAACCCAAATAAAAACCAAATTCCTCCAAAAAAATGGTTTTTTTTCAACTTTTTTTTTTCTTTTTAATGGATTTTTGTCTGTTTCAGACACGACTCGAAATCGAAACGTGGTAACAAAATAGGGTTTACAGGGTTCCCCCAGACCTGGAAAACCTGGAAAAGTCAGGGAACTTGAAAATGACCTGGAAAAGTCAGGGAAG
>JAQGAO010005915.1:0-12960 GCA_034697705.1 Ommatoiulus sabulosus
TTCACCATCTTTATTTTTTTTGTCAAAGCCAAATCCCTTATTTTTTAGTTGAAATAGCTGGACTACTGCTACGAGCAAGGCCTCAAACGAGGTACCCTAATGTATTTAATTGTCTTAAGGACAGACAATATTGCCTACAAATAACATTTTAACACAATTTCTAATTCCACGCTAATAGACAACAGCTTCAACCACTTAAGCTGTGGCTTTGACTGCAGAGGGTGGTTATGGGAACAACAAACAGGGATTTTTCCCTAAGGCGTAATGTTTGTGAAATACTTCAAAAGGCCGCCATTTCAAAATATGAAAACCAAAATATTGATCTGGCCGCGGACTTTATGGACGACCTTTATGGACGACCCTCGTCCGCGGCCAAGACGGTAGTTTCGTTTTGCACGCGGAAGGAAAGGGTGCAACGCGCGCGGACAGGGGCTTGTTGAAAAGTGCAGATGCGATGTGAAGGTATCCCCATAAAGGAACGACAGGCAGTTCGTTTGGGATGACCCCGAAGCCCCCCATCCCTATTATCATATACACCAAAAACAAAGATGGACGCGATTTGCCTTTTATAAGTATAGATGGCAAGAATTTTTGAAAAAATGTTGTTAAGGTATCCCCCCCTCCCCTCGTTGAGTTTTGAATAAAAGATTACACTTTTTAACTAAAAGTGAAAAATGTATCACAAACGCATAAATCATGTTTAGATAGCAATTAAAAAGCAAATCCTAGTATTTTCATTAGGCGAATTTTAAAATTTTGTGAAAATTATTTGTGCAAACTAGACGAGTCATATACTTTAAGAGGGAAATCAATTTGGAAATTGTACTGAAATGCATCTTAATAACGCAAATTGTATTTTGAAATACGTTACAATGTCCCAAACTATATATATTTTCAAATGCATTTATTTTTAATTTTATAAAAGTCAATCTTACTGAAAATGAACCTAGATTATTTCACGTATATTATTACACGTACGCTAATCAAACTATATAAGAGGGTTAATAAATCTTGAGGTTATAATTCTTTCATAAAAGGCGCGTGTGCGTCAAAATGTTTAGTATTGTAGGTATTAGTATTTCGCATTAATATGTTGTGTTGTATCTTTTAGCAAGAATAACAGTTTGGCATTAAAATTTGTTGATTTAGTCACTGGGGATTTTTTCTCATTCGTTCCTTTAAAGATGGAACTAGCTCAGCTTTATATACATTTTTGTTGACCATTAAGTAGTCTCAACTTTTCTCATAAATGCTCTAATGGGTTAAGGTGATGGCCAGAGTAAACAGGGGATCTTTTGTTTGCCCAGCTAGTCTTTTACATGACCCAAAGTATGTTATGGATTATTATCCTGATGAAAATTTGGCATCATCTGTTTCTCTAGGATGCAACGATGCATAATTGTGTCAATATCACCTTTTATTTCGTGCAGTTGAATAAATAGTTTTGTGATAAACATTTTGCTCATTTACAGTTTATGCATGCACATGTATGTTCACTGCTGTGTCTTCATAGTTGGAATAAAGGCGATTACTAAACCCAATACCTGTAATGATAAAATCTAAGAAAATTCTCTTTGAATAAAAATTATAAATTCATACTTGAGTTTTAAGAAAAGATTATATCTTCAAGAAATGTCTTTCATTTTGTATTATGACTCGTAAATGTTAAGTTCTTTCGGTTTTTGATGTTGTTTTGAATAAGCATAAAAATAAAACAAAATTGCAGCACGAAGGAATACGAAAAATTTCCTATTTTTTTTAAATAAAAGTGAGAATTTTAAAATATTATAAAAATTAGCAACCTTAGAAAAATTAGTCATATTTTAATAAAATATTTAGATTCTTTTATTTAAAAAATGGCATTTAAAGGGTGGTGGGGGAATGTAAAATCCTGTAAATTGTATCATTTTAGTATTTGAAAATGCTGCTAACTTTAGCATTTGACTTTATTATTTTTTTTTCCAGCCTTACGTTATACGACCAGTGATAACGAGTGGAAAGATGTGGCTGCAAAGCTTACTAACAATCTTGTGAACGTTAGGTAAGTTCAACCTTTCACAATCTTCGCTCTTAATGAGGGTCCCATTTTATTTCTGACTTGCATGTAAGACTCCATGAATGGCCCCCTCTTGGTATTTTCCCACTGAGCCCTCTCTTTCAACCTACTATAAGTGAGGTGACATTCTCCTTTCTTCATCCTCTTCCTTTGTGCTTAGTGTGTGCAAAGCTTTGCTTTTTTTCTCAATTCTTTTGTGTATTTTTCATATGGTGTGTTACTTTTCTTCTGTCCTATTTTTTGGTATGAGACGGTCTTATCTTTCTCAGTTATGGAGTCCTAAGTTTTTGGGGATAGTATACATACATTTGCTGTCTTCCTTTTCTTCAGTTATATTTCTTCTTACTGACTTCGCGTCTTCTGCTTCCAGGATAACTTTCCTGCATGTTAACATTCCTTGTTGCCTTAATGAAAATGAACTATTTTAAGGTTGAAAATCAACTATAAAATAGTTATAAAAAAATTGTTAACTGTAACATAGATATTTTAAAGCTGAGTCATTTTTTGGGAGAAACTACATAAAATTTCGGGGAAATCATCACAATATTATGCAGGTTTCTTGAAATCGAAGATTTCCTGCAGACGTAGATTTTATTTGTAAATTTCTCTTGGACAATGCTAGGATTCCCTTTAGAAAGGTTTCTTTAAGGAAATGGAAAGTAGTTTGTTTCCCAAGGGTGTGTTCCATTTGTAACATTTTGAATATAAATAATGGCCATGAAGTATTCGTTATACTGCATATACAGTATAATTTTGTTGCTCGATCATATCCTTGTATCGAGTTGCCAATTTAATTAGCTAAATTATGTATGGCCTTCAGTGAAATACATGCACTATTCTAGTATTGATTATTAAAACTGCCATCGGCATACGATCCATGAAACTAAAGCCGTTTCAATGATAAATTGCTTAAGGCTGGAAAAAGTTTACAAGCTAAAAGTAAATAAAAGCATTTTAAGTTGCATTTTTGCAGCTTTAGGGAATACTACTTTATAGTATTTTGTTTCAGCATTAAAAAGGAATGCATATAGCTGGGAAAATACATTAATACATTTATAGCCCTAGAAATGTTTGCTTCTTCAACTAGGGAAAGCTTTACTAAACCCCAAATAGTAAACTCCCAATTATCCGGGGTTGGATTGAGATTACGGCGACAAATTGGCCATCATAAAATTAATAAATGTATAAGAATAGCTCGACTGAATGGCAGTTTATCAAAAAATCGATAATTTTTTAAATTTGCAGTTTTCAAGATACAAAGCATTTTTTGTTTTCCAACAATGCATTGTATCCTTGTATTGGGTCAAAACCGCCCCAAAACCGTTAACTTTTTGGGGCGTGTCATATACAGATACATGCAATGTATCTGTATATATGACACGCCAAAATATACATGTATTTCAAAATAAATTCTGTAATAACATTTTGAAATGAAATTTTGTTTCAATGTTATTGTAACTGAGTGTTTAATTGTTCGTGGGTATACATGTACATGTACATAGTTTAACAAAACCATAACATTTATTATTGGTGTTTCTTCTGCAGGGCCATCATCAACCATTTCACTCCAAAAATCGAAGCTTGGATGATCCAAAATCATCAATCATCACTTACCGAAGTTCAGGTAGGAAATGATCCATTATTTTCATGTTTATATCCAGAGATTTCAAAGAATATATGCATTTTATACTTTTGGTTACTTGCCTGAGCAAACGGCAGCTTTGCTTCACTTCTCTGCTTTGCCATTTTTGTGCATTTTGCTTGCTTTTTTGCGTTTTCTCATAGCCAATACTAACATTACGTACTAATACCAATTAAACAACTATTCCTATAAGCATGCTTAAGAACTCGTTCAAAATGTTTTAACATTGTGAGTCGTGTTGATAAATACGTTCGAAATGTTTAAAGAGTTGAGCATCTTCAGAGTGTTATTTTAGAATGAAATACAACGTTCGAAATTTAGAAGAAAAACTATAACGTTTAGAATTTAGATAAAACGTTATAAATGTGGAAAAAAAGCTTAATAAATTTACATAATTTTGAAAAAACTAACATTTGAGGAGAAACCCATTCAAGCTTTATGTAAAAGTTAGGCATTTCAGAAAAAAAAAGTTACAATTTTTTTCACACGTTCGAAATGTTCCAAACACTAGGAATTTTTGGGGGAAAATGTTCAAATTGTTTACATTAACACTTTTAAAGTTGAGCGTATAATACCACGTGTCATATCGTCGATGGTAATTTGATTACATGGACGTTGTCATGGCACCTTCGGTATTTGTGAACCCCTCGCCAGCCGCCATGATACCTTCATGATCAATTGGGTCAAAATAATAGTTAAAGAAAAGTCGTCTTGATCTTATCAGAGTTTGATAACGAAATCTTTTGATCAATCTTGATACTTGTAGCTTTAAACTCGTACTTCGCTCTTCATTTGACCATCTTTGCCATAATCAAAGGACGCTGACCTTTCCGTAACGTCCAAGTTCATTTATTTTTCATCTCCTCATTCGACAATAATGTTTGCTCTTAGCGTTCTCTGATAGCTCGCAATTGGCGAGAGCAATCTTGTACTTTATCAGAATTAGCCAGACATTGTACTGAGAGGATCTACACGTTTCGAACATTCTGTTAATAAGCCAAAGTACGTTTTCATTCTGCAATACAGAGCTAATCATGACCAAAAAAAATCTTGCAATGTTTTATGTTCTTGGCAAATTGCGGTAGTTTATACAGCAATAGTCTGATGGATCAGATGTGCAGTTCTCGTTGCAACCGGGTTTTGTTGAATATTTTAATTTGGTATTTATTTTTAGAAATTATTTTTGCAAATTTGATATTACTTTCGCAGTTTCTGGACTTATCACTCACGATTAAATGCTAACAAGAACAAAACGTAGAAGCAGTTTGTCGACGACTAAATTAAATGTAGCGTATTTCTTTCGGTTTTTTTTTTCAAAACATTAATACAAAATTAATTAAAAAAATACGCAAATGTACTAAACTTGAAAATATCAGGATCTCACCCAGATGGAAAAAAAATGAAAGTAGACATACAAGTCTAAATATGGGAATCGCATGTATGGATATGTAAGAAAACGGGCACGTATAGGGACATGCATGGCATACTTGTACATGTATATGATATTCCATTTATCAAAAAAACATGCTATACATGTACTCTATATACAAAAAAAAAGTATAGCCATTTATTCAATGCACTTCGATCCCAACATAGCCGTACTGATTGATATATGGCGATTTGTACATATGAAGATTTGTCAAGATTTACTAAAAAAAACCTTTTAAAAAAATGTTAAAAAATCAACAATTGTTAATATTCAGCTATACAGTTTATGGCTTTTGTTTCTGTCTTATGTACGTGTCTTATGTTCAGTCGAAAATGCATATCGCTATGCATACCAGTATACTTTAGTCATACAGTACCATTGTATGTGTTACATAACATTATACGAGCTCGTACATACATGTGTTGACATATTTCAGCAATGACATACATATGTTTTAGAATCATACATGGAAAATGACATACTTCGCTATTTACGGTGCATGAACTGTATATGGGACATACATGTACATTGTACATCTTAATACATGGCCATCTGTAATTATTCCACACTGATTCAGACCTTTATCCCAGACATGTTGATATACCATATATGATTTGGACACGTATGCCATATGTGGTTGGTTTAACCGTCTATGACATATTTGAACATACAGTATATAATGTTTCATCCTGTTGAACTCTTTATATTACATACATGTACCGTACTGTTTATGTGCAAAACGAGTATCGACTTTTCTTTGTCTTCTGCCATTCTGCGAAAATGCGCAATGGTATACGCATGCATGCTCGTTGACTGGCATCAGCAATGTAGTCAAGAATTGACTTTTTTGTTTGTTTGCTGTTCGCATAACATGATATGCTAGTTTGAACTGCTTATGCTCGCATGCGCTAGCTGTTTTTCGTTTCAAGTAAAACAAAATGCTCGAGTGCTTTTTCAGCATCCTTTCACAAATTCAAATGTTTATTTAAGTAAAGAAGTTGGTTCCTGCAATGGTTGATTGGAAGTAGGGTCTGATGGAAATTTTGAGACGCAACATTTACCTGAAAATATCGTTTCCTGAGATATGCAAATATTGCGAATGCAGGCGTTTCTTTAGATGAAAAGATAGTATTTTTGTTTTTACTTTTCATATGTTTTAAAAATAATTAACTATATGGAAAGTACATATACGTGTTATAACGCCAACATGTCCATTCTGTGAAATGACCATAAATGTCCATATCAAAGTTTCAAACCATCTACAATTTTTGTGTATGGCCCGTAGACATGCCATTCATGTAAAAATACGATGCCAAATGTCTCTATATAAAATTTTCCATCTGATTTAATTCAATGTTTATTATTCATGGCGTTTTCTTCCGACAAATCCATTTTAGTGTTCTTTCCAAAATTAAATCATGTAGAAGCATATGAATTTATGGTAAAAAGCATTTCGAAGTTTGAACACGTGCTACATGTACATGTAAGATAAATTCCACAAATGATTTCGTATTTCTTCGATATTTCTGGATTAGCTTTAAAAATGTCAACCATTGCAGGTGTGGTCCATGTTTTGCACAATCGCTTCAGAAGTGACACAATTAACTGAACATTTTCAATTTGATATAAAACAAGTTTTCATTGGACGTAAACTGGAAACTAAACATTTTTAAGTTTTATCACTTCTAAAGCGTTTGTGATATCCACGTTTTAAGTCCGTTTCGCTTAGGTTCTTGAGGTTGTTCGGGGAAACTACGACACGCTGACTCTTAAATTACAAGATAACTTAGATCAGTACGAACGATATGCAGAAAAACCCAAGGAATCTGCTTTTTTCACTCAATTGGTAAGTACAGAAATTATTATTATTATTACAATTGCTTTTTCTTTCTTGAAATAACCAGAAGCACACTTCTGGTTGCCTCCATCGACGAAATCGATTTGTAAGAAACGTTTTATGACCGCTCGACATGATAACTCTTGATATTCAACGATGTCAACGCGCTTTGTGTATGGCAGTTTGGCAGTTTTGGTAAACTGTCGTAAAATGAAATTGTGATATCTAATCCAAAATGTTTTATGGCCTGTTCCAGTGCGAGTGGGAAAAAATAGGAGATAAGATACATGCACAGCTTAGATGTTTTATTTTGTTTAAATACAGAATTTTTTTTTTAAATAATAAATTTTAGGTACATTTTTTTTCCATTAAAAAACTTGTTTAAAAATAGACAAATATGAATGATTGCATTTTTTTTTGACACCTGCTTGGTTATAATAATTTATATATGTATAAATTATTATGAGTTTTGGAAATAAATGTATTTTTTTAAATTTAATCCGTTTTTGTTTCTTCAAAAAACTTTTAATGTATATGTAAATGATGATGTATTTTAAAAAATGAACATCTTGGTTATGTATGCCCTTTATTTTTTTTATTTGAAATTTTCCAAATTATATCATTTTTATAAAAATTGTTTAATTTTGGTCAAAACATGCCCAATGTATTTGCAATTTTTGATATCGTCCAGACATGTTCAATTTGTAATATGACACATACAGGTCCAGTTTTTAACATACTGTATGCATACACGATGTCTACATGTATATCCTATAAGGCCCTGTGTCATTTTTACACAAATATGGGTCTTTACTTTTGTCGCATCCTTCATGCAGAACTTGCCAAGTCTTTCTCTCTTCTCATAAGGAAATGCCTTATTTGTACGAAACTAAATCGTGGTTTTTGCTTCTTCAGGTTCGTATCGTGGTCTTCGATTGCAGGCAGCAGCTGGAAGTGATGCAAGTGGACACTCAGCCCATGTTTCAGGAGTTCACCACTTACACGTAGCTTTCTTTCAAAGCAACCTCACCAGGTTTATTTATGTTCAATCAGCATTGGCGAACGTGCTTACTGCATACTGTTACATGTGATACAAAATTTACCAAACAAAAGCCGTTTCGTTTACATTTTACATGTATCACACGCACTCTCAATAAATTAAGCTTCATGCGTTGCTTTTGAGCGATTTCGTCTTTGGATCTTTCGTGTTCTTCGCGATGTCAGAATTAAGTAAGCTAATGATCTTACAGACAAAATCGATATGTTTCACTTAAAACTATTGTAGGAAAGTTTCCTGTTGTGTAAAATATCTTGATTTTGTCTACGAGCAATAGTCTGAATTTTAGAAGTTTTGTACAGTGTGGTTTATCGTAGATATAGGGAGATGAGTGGATAAACATGGGAATAACTAACTACATGTATATACAGTATGGTCCTGCATTTTCTGCCATATATGGAACATAAGATGTTACCGTATACGGTCATACATGATCCTGGGTGGAAAAATAGGGGACATTCATGTACATGGCTAAACATAGGTCCAGGGAGTCGCGTGCATGTATGGACATGTCAGAAAATGGACATATACTATAGTATGTTATCTTTAGCATATGTTATCAAGTATGCCATTTGTAATTGTACTGTCACTGTACTGTATATGATCAATTAATATATGCTAAATGTGACATGTATGGTAAAATTTGGCATATACAGTATAATGAAAAAATGCGTCATTTATGACAATATATACATGTATCCAACATATGAGCATGCATTGCACAGTATGATCCATTTATCTCTATGCACTTCACAACCTGCTCATGCTGATTTCGTACCAATACATGTTTCTCGTTTATCTATGGAAAATTACATATTTTTCCATACATCTACATGTATATGGACGTTCATGGGAAATAATTTGGTATACAATGTACATTGCCATACAGTATACATGTATATTAATTTTTCCATCCGCCCTGCTGCATTACTTGGAGGAACCTTAGTTCAACAATTTTAATGTATTAAATCGATTGATAATAAAAGAAACTTTTATTTTCTCTGAAAGAATTGATTAAATTAATTGATGTTATTTTCTCTGAATGAATTGATTAAATTAATTGAATCTGATGAGAAAGCATTAATGTATGCGAAGGCAGTAAGAATTTTGGTTGTTTCTAGCCGACGCATAATTATCAAACTCGAAGTAAATAGTTTTATTAAATATTAATTAATTCCTAAACAGATCGAATAACATCTTTAAAACAAGCACAAGGATATTAACGTAAGAAAATAATTGTTTTTCTTCAACCTTCTTCTCCTTCTCTAATTGATGTTATTCGATCTGTTTGGTAAATTAGCATTAAAAAAACTTTCACAATAAACATCTTATCTTGTTTTTTTTATATGCATGGGCCGTATTTTGAATTGATAATATGAAAATTGATTTTTTAAGTATTGCAAAATGGCCTTTCATGCAATTCCGAAATTTAATTATTGAGAGTCGGCCCAATAATGCAGTTTTGAAGCTGCTTTCAAACATTCATTGACAAGATGTTTGATTTTCTAAATGCCATCATTTCGTACGCACCACAACCCTGTTTGAGCATGCCAAAAAACTTTAAATTCTGCTTGTACTATTTCCATAGTAGATTATTATAGCAAATTTTGAGATAGTTGGCAGTTTCTTTTTAAATATTTGAGACGATCGATGCAGCCAGACTCTTGCATTCAGTAGGTACGTTAAGCCCTGGGGCATCATTGTTCACATAACAAGGAAGTTTCTACAGAAAAATCCATAAGCCTAAAATGATTAAAATATCTTCCCAGAAGCTTGGGTTACTTCAGTAGTTAAAGTAATGAACAAATTATATTTCTTCACGAGAACTTCACAGAATAAAGGGTGAATGGATTAAATGTTACTCCAGAAATTTGAGTGACTTAATGGACAGCAGCTTAATGTGATTGGGTTCTACAAGAAAACCTACTAAAATAAAATGTAAGCATGCCTTGGTGAGGCATTTAAAGTAATATTCCTAAATACTTGTATGAGAATATGTTGCTGCAGGATAACTATATAAAAAAAGACTAATTCTGATAGCTTTAGGTTTGAGATGTTTTTGTTGAGTCTCATTTTGTCAATTAATGAATTAGACTTAAAAGTACGAACATTTTGAGCATTGGTTATTGTAGTTTTATTTTATTAGTTTGTTTTTCGGTTAAAGCGTATGAGTCGATTCTTATAACCTTTTTTCACAAGAAGTTTAAATTTCCCACGCTATCTAACATAATACAGTAATTGCCTATGGCGATAATTATTGTACTCACTTAAGTGTTTTCTTAGTACGATTAATCATGTTCGAACATGCGGGAATGTTGCACTGGGGCAAAACGTCTTTTTTAATTTATTTTTTCATTGTTATTTTCCAGTACATGTACAACAAAACCTTTGAGAATGTTCACAGAGCTGTCCACACTTTTTGCTTGGCACTCTGGTGATCAAATTATGTTTGCTTTGATAGTTAATTATTGTTGATACTGTATTAGAAAGTATTAGAAAGTAAACTTGATATAAAAAATAACCTTAAGCGCTATGGAAAACGAATGTTTGCCAACCAGCAGACTTTTGTTTTGATTGTTTTTGATTAGTATTCAATTAGTATTTTTTTTATACCACTAAATAATGAGCATTAATTCTGATTCACTGCTTCTCAAAATGTGGGTCTTGATTTTTGATAAATGGTGAAAAGGTTTTTTTTAAATGTGATTAAAACTTTGACTTAAAAGTTGCGATACGTTAATTCTCTATGGGAATTTTTTAAAGATACAGTAGTTTCAATTTTTTTCTGCAGATAACGAAGGTAAATAACTATATTTTGAATGTCTATTTGTTTTTATTTTAAATTAATTACAAATTTATTTTTGCACACGTTCCATATATTGATCCCTAAATGGCGTTTTCTTAATTTTGAAAAATGTGAAATGTTTTCCTTATATCTTTAGACAACTTTTTCTTAAAATTTTTTATCCCTTATACCTAAAGTTATCTAGTATGATACAAATTTCGAAATCAATGTTTCTCTACTCAAAAATTACATACTGGTACGTGCTGCTTTCCTTTTGCTGCGGAAAACTCGTTTTTTTGATTATTTTATAATATTTGAGTCCATCGAAAGCTTTAAAGTTTGTATTTCTGAAATGTTTTTTTTTAGTTTCAGCAAGTTTGGGAATTAATTGTCTTAGCTGATTTTTCATTTTCAAATGAAAAAAAAAAAACATAATTTGTTGCGTCTTCAGATAACATGAGTTGTTTGCTAAGTTTTTTTTATCGTTTACGCAAATGCGCGCCATCAATGTCAGATCCTTTAAATTGGTTTATCTTTCAAAGGAGATGTCTTAATTAAAACTGCCATCCAAACGCATTCTTGCAAAAAAAAAATGTTTAGCATAACATGTATGATTATATTTGCATGATTTCAATAACCTAGCAACAACATTCGAGAAATATTTAAAATGTTGAGTATCAAGAATGTACAAATTAATTAAAATATTGAAGGCTTTAGTTTTTCTCGATGCGCATAAAATATCTTTAGATTATTACAATTCGTTTTTAATTATATATCTCTATTACCGTTTACCATTCTCGAAACGCCGCATTAATATCACGGGTAATTAGTCTAAATATTAAGATTTCAAATGTATTCAAAACTTTAAAAAATCAATAATTGTCTGCTATAAGTGTTTTTAATCGCAAGATTTGTCTCTAACTTACGTACATGTACATAATGCGTTCTGTAAAATGTGTCCGTCATATGAATGTATGACATGTAGGGAAATTTTTAACTTAAAAAAACGGTGTCTTTTCATAAATTATATCAAAACATCTTCAAGATTATAGCTTATTTTTTGAAGAAATTGTCGTATTTTTGTTGTTGCTGAATAAGTGTATTTTTTGGAGGGAGAAAATGTTTAAACGTTTAAAAAAAAGTGAATGTATATATGTATATATATATATATATATTTATCTTCTCTTTTTCCTGACTTTGTTCAGCAATTCTTCAGCTGATTTTCACATGCTTTGCACGTATCATTTGCCATGCATTGTTTTCCGGTCATGTGATCGATAAAGAGCCATGCTTGCGCCCGTTTGTAAACTGATGAAAGGGCAAGAAAAGCGCGCCACGAAATCCATGGGGAAGTAGAAAACTATTTGTAAAGAGTTGTTGTTGTTGCTAGGTTTTTGTAACCAACTGGCATTCGCCAAATGTTTGTCTTCTGTCAGGAAGTTCACTATCTTCATGTTTGATCAGTAATTAATCTCGATTATTTGACAATGTCCAACATGGTCAATCAATGAAGACGCTCACAAATAAGACCTAATTTAATTTGTGTTTTCAATTGCCAGTTTATCACATCTGAGACATTTGTTTTATTGATTAAAATCTATTTGGGCTGTCAACCTGGTTTGGAAAAGATGAATTGGTGACATACATGGCGATCGCCATATATGGACATGTCAGATAGAAAATGTAATGGTACGAACATTTATTCCCAAAATAATCAGATATGGAATATATATGATGAAATGCATGTGCACTGTACATCGTACCCCAGAAACAGAAGTGGCACAACTCAATTTTTTTTTTATATTTTATTTTGAGATAATGCAAGCTTTAATGCATGCATGGCAAAATAAAGTTACATTTTTGTCATTTGCCGAAACTATGGAAACATCAGATGTCTTTTTTACTTAATATGAACTCTTTTTCGCTTGCCTAATTTCCGTCTCATCTCGGGAATTGTAAGTTTTTGAGTCGTGACACTTTTAAAGCGGGGCTGCGACGTGATCAAATATGCCAAATATAAAAAGTGCATTGCCGTAATGTCATTCATGTAGCTTTTCAGTTATTCAGCCATATACTGTACACTCTAAGAAAAAAAGGTACTTCAGTATACCAAAAAAAGGTGTTTTGCTTGTCACAAATACTCCACCTTTTTTG
>JAQGAO010005916.1:0-12957 GCA_034697705.1 Ommatoiulus sabulosus
CCAGCGGGCTAACAAGTGCTAATTAAAAACGCATTAGCACTTGTTAGCCCACTGGGTGGCGCCAGGGGTCGGTAAGTAAATTTCTTAATTTAAAAGTCTCAATGTGCTCCCACCCTAAGTTGGCTTCACTGACCAGTTGAAAATAAATCTCATGACGACACATCATGACAATTGACAACACATAAATCTTCTGTGCAAAGCTTCATTGTACAATATATGTACATGCACGCATACATGTAGTACGTATGCATGTACAGTATATCGTGCCCCCTTTCAGCAGCAAGTACATGTATACATTTATATACATATACAATGCTAAATGCCCGGTGCTGTCGATGGGCCATATGCACGTGACTTTTAATGAATTGTCACAGCGGAAATTAACTCAAAAGCATTTTTAGTCGAGGATTTTCTGAAATACAAGGTTGTATTTCATCTGCATGCATGAGGTCCATTATTATCTAACATACACGCGTTTTTCACTACTCTTACAACTTAATTACCTTCGCCAAACAATAAAACTTAATCGATCAACCCTATCATTATGTTAGTTGTCCAATTGGTTAATCCGTCATTACACTGAGAGTACCGAAGCCCATCCATATGAAATGGCCATTATTTTAAGGAAAAAGGTTTGTCATTTGAAGATCATGAGGCGCTGAGCTGTGTGTTCGGATGATTTTCGGCTGCTGCACCAATTGATTGAATGGCCCTTCTTTCCTCGCATTTTCTTTTTATAGCGATTTCGTGCCGAAAATCGTTAATTTTGCCATTTTCAGGCCTGCGTAGAGAAAAAGAGACGTATGGTCCTGATGGCAAAATGATATCATTTGTAAGACCCGAAGAACAAATTGCATTTCGCGAAGTTATGAAGTTTGTTACTCTATTCTCCGCATCTTCAAAAACGTCTTCCACAAACTCATCTTTCATTCTCACTTCTCCATGTTTCATTTGAAGAACTGTTATTCGTTAATGTCAAACGTTGGCGAAAGGAATTCGTGGACGTGAATGCAAAATGCGTATAATTTCATTCGCCATTTTTTATTATTGTCATTATTATTAAAAGCTTATTTGTTAGTATATTCATGCATACGGTAGATGAGCATTAGGAATGAAATGAAAACCGAAGAGAAAAAACCGAGACGAGGAATTCCGAGCTTTCTTATCGAGTGGTCAAAAATTAACGCATATATAGGTTGTTTTGGATGAAAATGTATTTTTCCTGTAACTTAAAAAGGAATTGCTGCCAAGGAAAATGAAATGGGGTTGAGCTACATGCATCTAGATCGGAAGATTTTTATACATTTGTAAACTTTGCAGGTCTGTTTATGTTCCAAATAACCTTGCTGCAGTTATTAAAAGGATGGATATACGTAATTTTTGAATCAAATATTTACATGATCTGCATTGCGTTGCAATTACACGCGTTCCAGATTTGAGATATAAAATATACAAATTATTGAAGTAAGCTTATTTCTCAATTTAACACTGTACTCAGATCTGAGGCGGACCTATACATTTTTGGACCTTGCAGTTTGAACTGCATGTTAGAACTATACTGTATAGGGGCCTACATGTATTCTCAACAGTAGTATCTCGTTGAAAAAGTTGCTGCAGGGACCGGAGCCGCTTTGGGATTAGGGACCCTGAAGCTTTATGCTTCATTAGCATAATGGTCGAGCCGCCCCTGACTAACTTTATGTGAAGTTTACTTACAAGTCATATAATGTGCTTCATATCATCTATGACATGTCCTTTTGAGATGCTTCAATTAGCAAGCACGCATTCTGTGTACGTAATTAGCGATTGTTCACGGATGAAAGACTGGTATCTCTCATTGTTTAGCTTAAAATCGCTCTCGATTAATTAATGGGATAATTTCTCGGGAAACAAAGGGCTCGATGATACTGAAGTGATTTATTAATCTTACGTCGAAAATTAATGCGCATTTATCATTAATGTATCCCGACTTTCAAAACCTGCTTTTCCCACGGTTCGGAAACATTTTTCTTTACTGCTTGTAAACACTTTGCGATGCTCTGACGTTTTATTTAAATGTTGTTTCTTTTTATAAATTTCTAAATTATGTTTCTAAAAGTTCATTCGTATACACATTATCAAGTTAAGATGTTTGAAACACATACATGCATGTATATAGAGGACTTTTTTTTGTATACATTTGCATTTTTTATTTGTTCTAAATTGGTGAAATTTGGTGTGTCTGATTTAAAAATGTTCCAATCCCTCAGAAAGGTGATAGGAATTTGGTGGGCCGGCAGTGTGACCAGACTGGCAGCACGCCTGTTACCGAGAATAAGCGCGGAAAAGCATCGTAATTCGGCTAATAAACTTCAGTCGCTATTGACTTGATTACATGCATAAAGTGATGAATCTCCAACCGTGCCTATTATAGCTCTTGATAAATGGATGGTACTTAAGACGCTTGTACTCGAGTGCTTTTAAACTTAAAACTCTTTTGCGTTGAGTGGTAAATCCTGTCGATACGCGAGAATCGAAGATTTAAATCTATAGACTTTTCGGCGCTTCGATATACACGATGCACCGACAGGGATCTTCTTTCAATAAACAGAATTGATAAACGAGAGCAAATTCCCATGTTTTTCTAAGTCTTATAGGTTGTCAAAACACGTAATATACCTTGCTTGAGTTATAAATTGCATCGAAGAAAACAAAACTGACCAGCTAGAACAGTTGATTAAAGTGTATATGCTGGCTTTGCTTGACCCAAACTTTGTAAATACGTTTTTGCTACGGTTTCAAGGCTTCTTGGGCGATGGAAATCGATACATCTATATTCTCCGAACTTTTCATCTGGTATATTGACATTTTATAGAAAGGAGTAAACAACATCCTTAGCATATATATTGAGCGATTTATCACCTGCGTGGAATTCATATTTCTCGGCAAAAATGCATTCGTATATTGACTATTTAATATTGCGACGAAATTGGAAGATCAAGGCGTTATCTGGATCAAAAATTAGCAAATAACTAACTGTGTAAATATTTAATTGTTAATATTAAGCATTGCTTTAATACATAATGCATAATTGTGAAGATAGAGTATTTACAACGAGGAACGTAGAGTCTGCACGATCGTTCCGTCAATACTGCATTAAAGTGCAAATAATGCATAATATAGATCTGAACTTTAATCAGTTTTGTACTGTAATTGTAAATGCATACGAGTAAATACTATTTACTCGTAGTATGCATTTACAAGTATTTGCATAGTTTTAATAACTAGGACTTGGAGATATTGTCGGCTATTATCATCTTTCTGAAGGATTGGAACATTTTTAAATCCGACATTATAAAAATATATTGGAGTAATCGTTGAAAAAAGAAATATTCACAAGCAAATTACGGTAGTTCATTACACGGTATTCATTGAAATTCTAATATGAATACCATGAAAAGTTTCGTTTTGGTCATATCATGCCGTAAATGCGCTCGCATATTTTCACCAAAATATATTCTTTGTATTTTTGAGTAGTATCTTAAATAGTATTATTACCTTAAGAAAATTCGAAATTAACTCACCAGCAAAAGGTGAGAAATGGGAAGATTTTGCGTCAATCCCGTCCGTAGTATTTTTTAATTTTTAAAAAAGAACATATTTACCATGATCGCTTACTTGTCCCCTGGGGAACGTTCACATCGACAATCGAATCTTTTTTTCGAAGTTATTTAATAAAAAAAAACAAAAAAACGAGAAATGACAACGAGCATTCAAATAGGGAAATTCCCAGAGGACAAATACAAGTATTAGGGATTATGAGACATTTTTTTAAAAATTAGGCATGTATACTAATAATACCATATAAGGTACCTTCGGTTTGAATGGCACTAAAAACTTCCCTCCTTTGACATTTTTCGTGCCCTTCATTTTAAATACTAATATGAGAGAAACATGTACGCGTGCGTAACTTTCAAATCGCATGCCATATCAGTTCGTGCATGCTCCAAAAGTGGCCATTTTGACGATTTTGTGCTCACTGGCCGGCAGACGGCGTGCAACCCTGAAAGCAGCAATTATTCTGATGAAAGTTTATCCTGAAATCTCAGCGGAATCACAGTACTGTATACGAAATAACAGTATGCCGACTCGACGCTTTTTTAGGGATCAGTTTTTCGTAGCGACGCACGGTGGCAGTATCTTACCAAATTAAGCCACGCCCATATATGGCTCCTATCGAAGGCACTACCACCTGGCGAGTGTAGTCGTTTTTTGACACCACACCATCAAAGATGCCGACACAGAGTCAGCATACTAGTATTCTGTATACTGTGGCGGAATCGTATACCTTGGTTGTGTACTGTAGTAGCACGCGTTAGCATACTAGTAATTACAGGGATTTGGAATTGCAAATGCCCATTTTCATTTATTAGATTGGAATGTAAACAAAATTAAATATAAATCAACTAACGTTTTTTTTTTAATTTAATTTTGTTTCGTTTTTTGTTTGTCGGCGTTTCAACTATTGGCCATTTTAAACGAGGTGCTCCACAATGTCGTTTAGTGCAATTAGCTTATCGTGACATCGTTTATGCACAGCCCCCCATCCACCCTCTTTTCCGCTCCAAAATAGATTCTTCTCAGTCACAAAATAGCTCCGAATCCCCCTTCGTTTTCTCGTTAAAACCGACTCAGCCAACGTGAAGCGCCTGTAGCAGTTGCCTATGCCGAAGCCAGGGCAAAAGACGCCAGCAATTTCAAATGTCGAAAAAGTTTGTTTCCAGCTAATTTGAGTAGCAAATAACGACACAACGGGGAGTTTTTAACGCGCGATCGCAAGTCCAACCGTGCTTGGCTAACTTTGTCCACTTATTTTAATACTTTTTCGTGCGTTTTGCTTTTCCCGTTCGGAGGAACTCGAAATGAAAGCTTAAAAAAACTCGTTTTTCACGTACGCTTTTTAATCTGTTTATTTATCTGAAATATTTCCGACTGACCTTTGGATTAATTAAATATTCGTGCCGACGACTCAACGCGCGATTTGAACGATTATGCGAGACTGTCGCAAAACCCCTTGCGGGTGAGTTAGGATTTTTAACGAAGTTTGGAGAGAATTGAACGGTTTAAAAAACGGGATTTGACACACGGCGGAATAATCCAAGTTTTCGTTTCAAAAAGTTGAATTAAACAACCATCGTTTGTGTTTTCAACGAGGGTTTCAACTATCGAAGGACAACTGTTGACATCTTATCTCGAGAAAAAGTAAGTCACCATGCAGTTTTAACAGTCCTTTGCAGGGATGTTGGCTCACTTTATACTTTATAAGGTTAATCGGCGGTTAGAACTGTACACATGTATAACGTATATATAGTTTTATCCGTATCACGAATACTTAATTAAAAGTTTATATAGTAGATTAACTTTTCGGACATGTTATTTGTGAGATGTTCTACATGTAATTTTTGCGTCAAATCGAGGCAATCTACTGTACATGTATTGCCGAATATTAATCAGTTTTAGTATACTGTTATTTCATAAACTGTACACGTTTGAATGTTAATTGAAACCGAATTTTTTAATGTAATGACATGAGCTTTTTCTGTATATTGTCCGGCCAGAAGTTGCAGTCTATTGAAATTGCATCGGAATAGAAAAATATCATTATACTGTTGCTTAAACGTTGGAACTTGAATATACATGTTTATGTTATACAAGCTTGTATAGCATAGTGCAGTGTTGTTAAAATGTGTAAAAAGCTGTATACACAATGCTTTGAAATTAAATTTGAAATAAGACAATTCGTTAAAGTTTTGCATTTATACCTTATACACGTAGGCCTACAGTATATTCAATGTAAATTGATTAAAATTGGATTCACCACTTGTGAAATAACAAAGAAGAATATACAGCATTTGCGATACATTTAAGGTATCTTTGAAGATTTTTAATTTACAAAATTAATATCTTGCGAGTATTAGCAATTTAGCAAGATATTTAAATAAATGTATATTACTTTCAAATTGGAACATTATTTTTGTATGTACAGTATATACACTAGCAACCAAGACTATAAAGGTGTGATCCAATTGCGAAATGAGTTTTAACAACCAATTACTTACACTATATATTACTTTATATCATATAATGGTGCACAGTAGGCCATACTCGTAAATGCAATTGTTTCATTATGAAATCCTCGCTTGGTTCACTCATTTTTGCTATACGAGTTGTTGTTCTTTCTTCGATATTACCTTTTAGAAACAAGGTAGGACATTCCTCGATGAATTTTTGTTTATTGTTTCTTTACCAAAATTTGGCATCTGGATGGTCCTGATTTAATTTCTAAGACAACAGTTCATAAATACAGACGACGATAACTGTCTTGAAATTCTTTGTAATCACCTAGCTACCTATAGTTTAAATTTAAACTTGTACTTATCCTGCACGGGCTGCACCGGAAATAAGCTGGCAGGAGGCCAGTTGAGTTAAGCGTTGATGAATGCAATTTTAACGCGAAACGTTCAGGCCTAAAGATCACAGAATCGATGACTTTAGAGCTTAGTTAGTCGAATGCTGGAAATATTTCAATTTGAAATCTTGAATCATAGAAAAATTGGGGAAAATGTGCATCAATCATGTCAGTTTTATTGGCTTAATCCCATTAGCACGAGCTCTATAACTTTCTTTTTTCAAAAGATCGAGCCATTTAGTCGCGAGTTATTTGCGAAAGACCTTAATTCCTATACAGTATATACATGTCTTTGTGAAAACTTATTGTTCAAAATTGTATTCACGAACATTTTCAAACATTGCATTTTGCGCGGTCTTTAATAATCAACTTATAGAGCATTTTCGTTTTGGAACAGACTTCTTTAATCTTAATTTCTAAATTTTCTAGATTAAGCCGAGTTATTAATTAATCCTCCTTAGTTATGGACGTTTATCGATATATTTCTTTAACCCTTGAGATATTTTCCACTAAACAAAATGAATGTTGCGCAGTATCTTTGCATTGTCATTAATAATTTTGAAATACAGATCTAGGAAATATACCACGGAGTTATTTTTCTGTGCCCATTGTTAATTTGAAAACTCCATACTGTAAGGCAGGCCTATAGGTTCATTAACAAATTGCACATCCATCTGGTGTCAATTTCACATGGTGGCCCCGTGGGAGTGGCTTAACAATTCGAATGGTCGATCTGGTGTGCACCGGTGTAGGCTACAAGGTGATGCATAAGTCTGTTAAATCGGCACTATTGCAGGCAGAACAATACTTTACAGACTTATGCCACTTATGCCTCACCTTGTAGCCTACACTGGTGCACACCAGATTGACCATTCGAATGCGCCGTAATAGACACTGCCACGTGCAGTCGTTTTTTCATTTTTTGACACCAAAACATCTAATGTATACCTACATGTATACACGGATTCGGCATACTGGTATTTCCTATACAGTGTCCGGGTCTAGGCTAGGCTGCCAGGGTCAAGGGACAGGGCAGACAGCGCCACAACTCAGAGATATTAATACACGCGAGGGTAGTGCGTATAGCTTTTATCCTCATCCTCCACCTGGCGGCTAATCGAAACTAAAGATCGATTGATCGTATTCTTGCGCATCATGCGCAGGTAAACTTTTAGAAAATCGTAATATGAAGGGCAATTAATGATCTACGCAACTTTTCAAATAGAATAGCCTGAGAGAGAACATTAAGAAGAGTATGAGGTAATGTGCATTATACAGTGTACGTTTCCTTTAAATTTTATCAGGCATATTCGATTCTGGAGGAAGTCAATACACGAGCAACTGTACTATTGCGAGCTTGAGCTTGGCAGGGTTTAAATTAAAAATTTCAGTCCCAATTTTCACCTTCAAATTTAATTGCTCATGAAATGAATCGGCTATAGTGGCGTATCCGGTCATTTGTGTTGACGAGTGTCACACCACGCACAGCTTTAAACGTGCTCGTAAAATTGGCATACTCCGGGACTTGCATGGCCTTTTGAATAATATCATAATTAGATCCATCTGCTGCTTCTGGCATGAAAATAATTAGCAGGTCTGAATAGAGCGCTGTATATACTCAGCGTGCATCTTCGGGCATACAGTAGGCCTACATGTACGTGGATATGATTTGCTTCAACCAGGGTTTTAGTTTCTTCATATTTCTGCTTAGAAAAACGAGGGCAAAATCAATTTTTAACTACTCTAGCTCAGTGCATTGGCCAAAAATGTTGAATTTTCAAGAGCCAAATCAACGTGACGTCCAAAAGAATACGTTTTCAACGAAAAAAAAAAAAAGAAAAACTCCGCAAAAAAACCTGAACATTTTCAATCGAAGTACCATAATTCATTTATGAATCTTTTTTCAAAACCCTATTTTGGTGGCTTAGAAGTTACCATTCTTGACTTGCATTCGGTAGACCCAGGTTCGATTCCTGGTTCGGCTATCATCGATTGTGGGTTTTCATGATTTCCCACAATTCCTCCAGGCAAATGCTGAGATAGTTGAACAGTTCCTATATATTAAATCGGTCATGATCGTCTTCCTATATCCCATCCCATCCCATCCTCCTAGTTAAAGTCCCAAATACGGTAAATATATGTAAAATGTGATGTTGGGATCCATCATGACCAGACTGCTTAGTCAGACTTAATTTCTATAACGATACCCCCTGCCAAATGTTTCAAGAATGTTTCAAAGATGGCGCTAGGGTATCGAAACGCGGCTCTCGAAGCATTGGGAAAGTGCATGTCTTGGGGCCAATCGTTGTTTTGCTCCCTCGAGTACCGGAAATTATCCAGGAAGCGCTCGTTTTGTCAGTAATTGATAGAAATCAAAGTAGCGCTTTTGCTAGAAACTCTATAATAATGGATATTTGCGTACACTAATCTGGAAATGAATAGCGTAATTTCATGGATTTTGACACTACATTCTCTGCAATTTTAACGTAATTGCGTAATAGAACATACTGCGCAAAACTAAAGAAAGGCCTCAGATATGTTCTACTGTTCTATACCCTATAGTGATTTTCGTCATTTCATTTCTAGCCTGAATTGGTTGAATGTATACCAAAATACCCCCGTAGATGCATGCCACCTGCTTGAATAACAAGGTTTTTTTCAGGATTTTGGTTTAATGGTGTACATGTAACCACTTTGCACGTGGTTTATCCAAAATTAATGCACGCCATGAATGTCCTATATATAATTAGTCCGATAACTTTGCATTAAAAACCATTCCCCTATCCCGAAACACGCAAAGTTATAATCCGCAAAGGGCGTTGTGGTGACGAAGACTTATTCGCGGTAGTCATGGCAACTGCACCGTGGTCATTAAAAGCATATACTATATAGGGCCCCGCTAATTGTCGGATATGATTTAGGAATTGCGTAACTCTTTAATTAGTCGGATTATGCACGTGTTGCGCAGATTTCACTCGTTGTAACATGTACGCAATCGAACGAACGTCTGTAAAAAGATTTCTGCCCCTAATCCCGAAGTTTTGGCACTACACGTGCTGGCCGTGTAACGTATAGCCATTCACAGTAAAACTAACTCGAATAATACAGTACAGTGTATATATAGGTGTGTGACGATTGGAAGTAAGCCTAAAATACAAAGTTTGTAAATACGGTATATCCTGGAGGCATTTCGGATAGCTTCAACAATAGATGAGGCAACCGCAGTTTGCAGACAAAAATTTCGTAAAAAATCGCCATTTATACGGTATCGCTGCGGGGAAATTGAGTAGGAAATGGGGCAAACGGAAAAATAAGATGTAGAAAATAACATAAGTCACTTCATATATTAGTTGATGTGTCGACAATTTTGAATGCATGAGACTACATTTTCAACTACATGCATTTTTTCATCTATATACAATGTAGACTCGCGACGATGTACAGAAAACTACAATTGTATACAGCCATTAAATCTTGCTCGCATGTATTTAGAATAAAAAATTAGCATTATGTATATGAGCAGTTCTGCACGGAATGATTGGTATAATTGTACTTCAAATCTTCATGCAATTGCTAATAGACTGATAAATGAAGATGGAAGTGCTTGGAGGCCGGAGGTTTTACGCAACGATTGTCAATAAAAACTTGTTTAATTATCCTAAAGTCGGTGCTTAAAAACTATTCCTTCGTCATTAATGAAGAAAAATAAGATAAAAGCTATCGCGAGTCAAAGTCGAACCCAGCTTACACGTAGATAAGATTTATCTCTCGATAAAGAAAGGCAAAACCATTAAAAAATTTCCACACATTACCATAAATTAAATGCATGTTCCCGAGAGAAGCATATGTTTAGTTTCGCCTTACATGTATTTTTAAACCAACAATGTGCATGTACGCTATTACGTAAAAGTAAAGCATGGGGCAACCGATTCCATATAAGAATTACAGTATATGCATCAGATTAAAACTAAACTGGTAATCTGTACACGCTATTAGATAATTTGTGTCAAGAAACTTTAGTTAGTAACTTCTGAAAGGTTAATTGTTATCGCAAAGTTGATTCCTTAAACTAAAGAAATTATGTGACAAATAGCTCAAAACTGCAACGACATCAAACAAATCGAAATGTTACCATGCTGCTGCTGAAATACATGTATGTTTTTCCTCTTTAATCTGCACCGATGTTTCGTCGGATCTGTTTCTTTAAAAAGATTGACGAAACTATGTCTATATAGCATACTAGACTTTTTGGTATAGCCTTAATTAAGGTAGGCATATACTGTACTGTTCAGTATACACACCAAGGAAACTTAAAGAAACTTTCTTTCCGAAACTGGAAACTACCAATTCGGAAACCCAATTAACGCACGGTTCGGAAACTGGCATTTCACTATCAGTTTTGGAAACCAAAATTCAGATGAAGTTTCCTTGGTTGGTTTCCACCTTTAGCCAACGCATCCATTCTTAAATTTCTCTCGTCGCGTCGGTTGTCGACCGACATGTTGACATTTGAAAACGAAGGAAGTGTCGTTCTAACTTTGTGTGTTCGTTTTTGGATTCCTGCCAAAGCTATTTCTTTAAAAGTGGAAAATTTAATTGTTTAAAAAAAATATGTGGTCGATTGTCTTATTTTCATCTTCGGTATACAGTGTATGCGAGCCGACGAGGGAGTTTTCCTAGCATATAGGCACCCATTCCATTGTATATGGATTTCGATAATTTGATTCTTTTCTTTTTTAATTCCATTTTTACACACGATGTTCACATAAATTCTAACCTAAATCCACGAAAATGTCACAGAAACGATAGACATTTATGACGTTGCCGTCTGATGTTTTTTTTTAAAAAACTTAATCATTATCTAAATCAGCCCAGTGATTTCGACACGTAAGCATTGGCGCTCTCAAATGACGCGTAAATGAAAATTGTTGCCCTACTCCAAGCTTTTAGCCTTTGATGCATAAATATTCATTTTCGGACCCTTGGTACGGTATTGCACACTACTATATCGTCATTTGTTTTCAGATGCTTTATATCGCCGGTAAATCTGCAACCAATGGCTTGGCCAATGGGAGTTGCGTGTTTTCAATTAAATTGGAACTGAAGTCTCATTTTCTTCATAACTTCAAATTTATTCTTTTACTCTTGGTAAAGTGCCATTTTCTGCCATTTTCCCCTTTTCCATGGTCATGCCCACATTGGCGAATTTCCCATACACGCGTATCACGCGGTATACCTAAGCACAAATACAGAATATATTTCAAATTTTACAGTTGCCGGGAGCTTGGTGACTTTTTCGTCCCTTTGCCAGCTGGTCTTGCCTAATTTGCTTTGGTTTACACCTTGCTCGACTGCTTTGCACTATGCTAAACGTTTAAAATAAATCGAGGGGTTTGGACAGGGCTTAAAAGGGTGTACCAGCTGTTCATTCTTTATGGGAATTTTAGGCATAAAATTAAATACTTCCAATACTAACGTTTTTCAACAGTGAGCGAAGGTAAATAACTGGGCATTGTTAATTACACGTTTTAAATTCCCGCCGTCAAATACAAATGAATTAAAAATTTCTTTTTCTATACGATGTTTGTTAAAATTCTAGTAATTTTATTGAAATTAGCGCGTGGAAAATTTACAAATGTGAAGTTCACATTTCCTAGCTACACAGTACATGTATACTTAACATCGGTATGGTCACCCCGCGCATTCCCCATTCCCATCTTCGCAGCGCCAACTGTGCGACCAGCGGCAGCTTAGTAAAAAATACGCATTAAGCCACGCCCATATATCAATAGTAGCCTATCGCATCGTCAATGTTGTTTTATGCTAATGATCACATGCACAGTGCCCGGATGTCAAGAACAAGACGGGGTCATTCAAAAAGGACGTCCTCATGTAGGGGGTAAGGGGGTGAAATTTTGTGGACGCCTTTTTTGAATGGCCCCAAAACTTCCTGTGAGAAAATGTGCAGCAGACGACGAAAGGTAGGCAGCGTCTGCTTTCTCAAAATGCATTTATCGCTATGCAAGGTGGCTTAAAAGTTAGCATTCTCGTCTTGCATTCGGTAGACCCAGGTTCGATTCCCGGGTATCATGGTTTCGCACAATTTCTCCAGGCGAATGCTGAGATAGTTCCTATATTAAATCGGTTATGACCGTCTTCCCATCCCGTCCTCCTCGTTAGAGTCCCAAATGTACCTAAAATGTGATGTTACGAGATCATGACCAGACTGTTTAGTCTGACTTAATTTGTATAATGATCCCCTCTGACAAATGGCACTATGTACTGACTGCAGGGTAAAGAATTGAATTGGATTGCTATATACTTAGCCAATTGGGCAGTTTTGTGCAACCATGTGGGTATCTTTTCCTATGTCGAACGAGTGACACGTCGCCTACGATACGATCATATCGCGTCGTATCAACTATCTATCTGATGGCGAATTCGGTTGGGCCAAAAAATCTGCACTAGTGTACTCTCAGAGTACGTTTCAGCACTCGATCCATTCGGAT
>JAQGAO010005917.1:0-12954 GCA_034697705.1 Ommatoiulus sabulosus
TGTAAAATGTTCTTCAAAAATCCCCATTATCTTCAATTCAAAAATGGAGTAGAAAAAGGTAATGGAAATATAGAAAATTAGTAAACCTTTATTTAATTAAATACATTAATACATGGGAATAAAGTTAAATTTATACATCAAGCTTCTTGTTATATTTGAGCTCCAGCTCATATTTTGATATTATGTGCAAGTTATCGATACGCAATTTCTCCACGTTCAGTTGGCGCTCAAATTTTTGTTTTTCGAATTCAAATTTTTCATATTCTAGCTCCAACATTTTCAAATCAAACTCTGAAATTGTTTTTTTGGTTTCGACAAGCATTCTAGCAATTGCATCAGTATTGTCTGCTATTATCTTCTCCAATCTTAGATTTGTTTCAGCTCTAGAAACGTATGCAGAAGGCCTAATGTCGTCCAACTGTTTGAAATTTATGGATTCATCAACATGTAAAGGGGCTTCAACTTCAGTTATCTCCTGCTCCTGAGGATGCACTTGCTCATACATTGAAGTATCCGGTGATGCCACACTTATGAGTTGAAGATTCAGACTGGTCCCAAAAACGTCATCGAGTTGTATAAAGTTGGGCCATCGACGAATCAACGTTATTGCTGAAAAATTGCATAATTAAAGAATTTATTAGTATAGTACGAAGCCAGAGTTCCTTCAACAATTTTATATTCAACTTTGCTGACTTTTCCAGGTTTTGAAACAAATTTCCCTGATCAACGACAAAGTTGGCATACGCCAATGTTATCCACGATTTTGAAAAATCTACAAGGACAACTTTCAATATTCTGTAATATTTACTAATGGTAATTATCCAAAATAAGCATTTCAATTTTGTATTCGAAATATGTTGAAAGTTTAGCAAATTTGTACTCTGAAATGGTTGAGAATTTTGAACATTTGTCCTTATAGAATCTGTTGAAAATTCTGAAATTTTTTCCTTGGATTAAACTGTTGAAAATTGTACATACATGCCGTATCTGTATTCGAAAACAGATGACAAATGTGTACATTGGAAAAGGTTGGAAATCTTGAAAATTTGTGTTACGAGAAATTTGAACATCGGAAAATGTTGAAAATATTACTCGAAAACAGTTTGGTAATTTTTAAAATTTGTGCTCGGAAAACGCGGAAAATTTGTCTTCGGAAACTGCTGAAAATTTTCAAATTTGTACTCGGAAAACGAGGAAATTGTTGCAAGTTTGTCTTCTGAAAAGATCGAAAAATTTTAAAATTTATCTTCTGAATAGGTTAATAATTTTGTAAATATCTCCTCTAAAAAAGTTAAATTTTTTGTAAGTACGCCTAAAAAATTAGAAAAATTTGCAAATGTGTCCTCGTTAACTTTTTTTTAAATTTTGCAAATTTGTCTTATGACATTGTTGGTAATGTAGCAAATTGGTACTGGTTGAAATTTAATTTTTTTTCAAAATTGGTCCTGAGCTAACCACGTAGAAGCATTACTTTTGGATTGTGACAACATTAATACGTTGAATTCCCCCGACTTTCTCAAAATAAATCATTCTTCCCTGACGTTTCCAGGTCTGGGGGTACCCTGGAAACAGTTCTAAATTTTGCTCGCATAATACATAATGACAATGATGTACATTTTCTAAGTTAGATGCTAAGATGCATAGGCCTACCTTTGAAAGTGTCGTCCCTATCCCCATATCGGACTGTTTGGCCAACCAGGTTGATACAGAATAAGATGGCATTTATATAATTCTGCTGCATGTTCTTAACCTTCTCTTTAATCTGGTCAATGCTGCAATCAAGTATCTGTAACGTTTCTTGCATATCCGTATAATATATATCAGCAGCAAGTTTCTGAAAATGTGAAAACATTGCACACAACAGTGCTGTAATTGAATCGTTCAGTGCATATACTCATGTCAGAAATAATGTCATTGTCAGCATGGGAATGGTAAGTACAGTATAATTATGACATTCTAATTTCAGGCTAACCTCCATTAATTTGCCATCTTTTTGGGAATTCAAAAGATAGTTTATAATGGCATTTTCTTCATCAGCTGACCAATTTCGTTGCACCTTCCCGTCTGTTCTAGATAGGTCATCTTCAGTCTTGGTGTCATCGGAGTTGAGCTAAAATTTCAACCGTTTACACAAAGATTTTAATCGTTTTTTTCTAATTACTTTGAACATTGTTTCAAGGATTTGAAAGTTTGTTTTCCCAAAATTTGGTTGTTTTTTTTTCTTCAAAATTCCGCACAATTTGGGTGATCTTTTTGTTGAGCTTAGATTATTATAGGACATTTTTACCAGAAATATCATTTTCAACATACCTGATTTTTCGAGATTCTTAAATAAATTTCCCTGACAAAATTAACACAGGCCAAATTTCAATATTTTGCCAAATTTACCTATGACAATTTTGAAAAAAAAATTTCAAAATTAACAAAGAATAATTGTAACGATTTTACATAATAAGCATGAAAAAAATTTCGAAATTTTAACAAATTTGTATTCGGAAAATGCAGAAAATTTTGAAAAATTGTACTCTGAAAAGGTTGAAAATTTCCTAAATTTGTGCTCGGAATTTTAATTCTAATTTCATACTAACCTCCATTAAGTTGCCTTCTTTTGGGGAATTCAAAATATAGTTCATAATGTCATTTTCTACATCAGCTGACCAAATTGGTGACACCTTCCCGTCTGTACTACATGTAGATCATTTTCAGTCTTGGTGTCATCGGGGATGAGCTCCACAATATCTACATTTTCCTATCATAAACAAAAAACATTACCTGGAATCCAAGTTATTTTTGTCTAATTTAGGAATCGAGACTAATTTTATTTTCTCTTTAAGCACTACCTTTTACTTTTTACAAATTGTAGGCGCTGCAATTAGGAATGAAATTATGTATACTCAGATAGCAGGTTTACGAATCGCACTTTGGTCGTCGTGAAGTCATGCGAGTAAACTGTGCCCGCTGTTTTGTTTATACAACTTGTAAAATTCCCTCAAGGACTCAAGTTAACAATGTTTTCAAACCATTTAGTGCCCCCCCTCCTCCTTTTGCAAAAGTGCGATTCGCAAAGTTTCTAACGAAGCATTATGCGAAAATCGTTCATAATTTCACCATCTGCACCATGCGATATGCAAAATCAGGCCTGTGCATAATTTATTTTAAAATCGATAATAACAACGATGGGATTGAAGTTTTCTTCACAAATCTCAACCGTTTACACAAAGATTTTAAACGTTTTTCTAAATACTTTAAACGTTGTTTCAAACTTTTGAAAATTTTGAAAGTTTGTTTTCCCAAAATTTGGATGTTTTTTTCTTCAAAGTTTAGCAAATTTTGGCGACTTTTTTTGATGAGCTAAGATTATAATAGGACATCTTTACCAGAAATTTCATTTTCAACTTCACTGACTTTTCCAGGTTTTTAAATAAATTTCCCTGACCAATGACAATGTCAAAATTGACAATCCACAATTTTGTAAAATCGACACAGGACAATATTCAACAGGAACATTTTGCCAAATTTACAAATGACAATTTTGAAAGTGTTTCAATAATAACAAAGATAATTTTTTTTTTACAAAATTAGCATGCACGAATTTCGAAAATTTAACAAATTTGTATTCGGAAAATGTAGAAAATTTTGAAAGTTTTTCTCGGAATCTGCTGAAAATTTGTCCTCGGACTGGGTTCCCCAGAAATTTCATTTTCACCTTCCCTTGCTTGCATTGCTGGTAGTTTGCACCACTCGATGTACCCGCTTTCTCTTCCACTTAAAATACAAGTGAGTTTCAATTACAAATTACACAAATTAGCTCTTCAAACCTTAAAATTGATTCCTTAATAATTAAACAAATGCACTTACTTGCCAAGTCTCGTAATGAAAATGTCGACTAAACACAGAGTATGCTTCCAGGTGAAAAAAAACACATATGTGTGGCGTTTTCGACCCAAAGCTCGCGAGAAATTTGCAAATGGTTAATTAAACCAATAAAGTTGGGGAATTTGGTCAGGTGGTTTCTACAAATTTTGCATACACGTGATGACCCCCGAAATCAGCCAAAAGTGCGATTTCGCAAAAGATTTGCCTGAGTACCCCTAATATGTCGGATACGAAGCTTCGTAGATTACAGAAGTCAGTGTGAAAAATGTATTTAAAAACGGCGATAACATTTTAAATGGATTTTTAAAACCATGTTGATTTCAACTTTTGAAGTTTGAACATCCCAAAATCAACGGTCATCAAAAAGTGACGAAACTTCGTGACGTCGTCGACGCATTTTCTTTTGACCTAAGGTCAAGGCTGTAAGATATAAAAATGTCACCAAATTCAGCTTCATTAAATGATTCAATTTCGCTTAAGAGTATTTTTTTCAAAACTCTGAAAACCACAAAATGTAAAATTTGTATTTAATTCGAATAACTTTATTGGCCTTGCGCAGTAGATGTTGGGTAATTAATGGCATGTCAAAGATGCTAAGGGTACTCGGACGAAAGCATTACAAATGGCACTTCTGGCAGTCGTGAAGTGTGCAATCATTGGTTTAAAAACGACAATAACCTTGAGTTAATTACCAATAAGTGTTGACTCTGCACACGTGACTTTACTAAGGCCAAAAGTGACATTCGTAAAGCTTTTGAGTACCCCTGCTGAATGCAAAATAAGCCACTCATATGCTACACTTGTAAACACAGCTTTACAAACGTCAATAATGATAATTTTGAAAAATTCTACAAATTAACAAAGATAAACGTAAAATTTTTTGAAAATGTGACACATTTTTATTCGGGAAATGTATACATGTAGACGATTTTGAAAACATATACTGTACACTGAAAAGTTCAGAATTTGGAAAATTTGTACTCTGAAAAGGTTCAGAATTTGGAAAATTTGTCCTCGGAATCTGTTGAAAAGTTTACACCTTTTTCTTCGGAAACGGTTGAAAATTTTACAAATCAGCACTAGAAAACAGGTGAAATATTTTGCTTGAAAATGTTAGAAATCTTGCAAATTTATATTACGGAAAGATTGAAAATTTTGAAAATTTGTACTCGGAAACAGTTGAAAATATTTAAAATGTTGCAAATGAGCCCTGAACTAACCACGTGGAAACATTAATTCTTGATTGTGACAAATTAATTTGTTGAATTTCCCTGACTTTTTTAAATTAAGTCATTCTTCCCTGACTTTTCCAGGTTTTCCAGGCCTGGGGTAACCCTGTTTTTTTATCACGCATATCATTTCTGAAGCGGGGGTGCGATATCTATTGTATCATTGGCCAAGCCCAAACATTTCCGACTTCCACGATTAGTAGAATTTTTGTTTCGAAACTTTATTGTCCTCAATCGTACAAGTTACAGCTACTGTATGAACTGTACAGCGACCACGCCAACATCAACAACTCTAGTAAATTTCACAGAACTTTATCGCTATATGCACACATTTATATCTACTGCATGGAGATGTACCAAACATTTTTTTACAAATGTACCAGAGAATTACGAATGTAAATTGAACGTGCAAATTGATATTTGAAGTCAATTTTATGAAAACTCTGCTAGCAAATTTATCAGAGACCCTACAATGTCTGTGGCTTTGAAAATCCGCCACCAATGACTTGTGTGACTACGACTGAAAACGTGTGAATGACTAACTATCCTGTTGTAAGAGGGAAGTATTTTTGAATGGCGTCACGCTGATGACGTCAATGCTACATTGCTAATACACATCATACCAATGACGCTATGAAATCATCACTACTGTATACACTAAACACTAATTTAAATAGACTTCAAATAAAAAGGTAATCAAATAAAAAACAGTGATCCAATGTCTGACTTTTTAAATAAAATGGCTTGCCTGTAAACTAAAAATAAAACAATGTAATTTAAAAAAGCACCATCTAGGAATCGATGCAAAATTGACTAAAAATACAAGTTTTACATGTAGTTCATTTAAAGGGAGGATAATCAACTCTTAGGAACACATCTAGGAAACTTAAACAAAATATGGTTTCTAAAACAGGGTTCACCCAGAAAATTCATATTCAACTTCCCTGACTTTTCCCGGTTAAATAAATTTCCCTGATCAATGACAATGTCGAAATTTCAAGATGCCAACGTTATCCACGATTTTGAAAAATCGATACAGGACAACATTCAAAAAATTTCAAAATTAACATTACAAAATTTCGAAAATTTTACAAATTCATATTTGGAAGTTGAAAGTTTTGCAAATTTGTACTCGGAAAATACTGAAAATTTTGCAAATTTGTGCTCGGGAAACGTGGGAAATTTTGGCGAATTCGTGCTCAGGAAACTACGAAAATTTGGATAATTTACGCTCGGAAAACGTGGGAAATTGTGCAAATTTGTCCTCGGAAACTTCAAGAAGTCCTGCTGTTTGTTCTTGGAAACTGTTGAAAATTTTGCAAATGGGCCCTGATCTAACCACGCAGAACCATTAATTTTTGATTGTGACAACATTAATACATTGAATTTCCATTACTTTTTCAAATTAAGTCATTCTTCCCTGACTTTTCCAGGTCTGGGTGTACCCTGATTTAACGTGATTGGAAAAAATACAATCGGTAACTTGCATTCCAGTTTCGGAAACAAAGATCAGTTTAAGTTTCTTTGGTG
Organism: Ommatoiulus sabulosus; assembly: GCA_034697705.1. Classification (NCBI taxonomy): domain Eukaryota; kingdom Metazoa; phylum Arthropoda; class Diplopoda; order Julida; family Julidae; genus Ommatoiulus; species Ommatoiulus sabulosus. Next base: position 6,636 of record JAQGAO010005917.1, read on the forward strand.
TGTTACCATATTTAAATTGACGATTGGGAAATTTAAAAAAAAAATGAAATTCACAATTCTTAGCTATTTTCCTTCGTTAACTATAGAAAAACATTTCATAGAATTTGACGTCTTGCCTGTAATCACGTCATATCATCCTTTTAATATGCTAAGATATTTTCCAAAAATAATATTTCGATACCATTGGTAGTTTGATGTAAAGCCTGACTTGAATGCTCTATAAAAATGTGAAGTTTTAGCTAGCAAAATCTTTCTATTTATAAATTTATGAAAATGTATGCTTATCCAAAGCTTTGAAAATTCATCTAAGGCTTCGTGAATAAAACGACATATAAAATGTACCATATTTCGTTAAACATGCAGCGCTAAATATTAAGACACCATCTGGAAGTAGTTTTTTTGGTAAAAAACTACAAAACCAATATTGAAGACAATGTGACAGTAGTTTTTCAATCTCTGAAACTAACCATTTTCAAGTTATATTCCACACTTGACAAAATTATCCATTCATAGATCACAGAAATATATAGAAAATTTCTACAGAGATCTTTAATACATGCACATGACTGACAAAAACGGGAAACTTCCTGCAAGTGATGCGATTAATAGGAAATTACTAACAATAAAACGTAAAAATGTCTCAGTAAAAGTGTTTGAGTGTAGTCGAACTTTGCCAATGTTTTAAAATTATGACAGAAAACTCCTGTTGCGGGTTAAAATTTGATCAACTTGCAGTGAACATAAATTGACAATCGAAGGCAAGATGCATAAAATCAACAATGTTTACGAGTAACTAGAAACAAATCTCTGTGATGAAAGCAACAAACTGAACTTTGTGTGCTTAAGAGGATAAAGTATAACTGCAAAGGTTAACATTTCTTCGGTAGGTTCTGACATTAAAATATTTAATTTTGGATGTCCTTCCAGCTTCAAAACCGACAACACGATTTGGTATCTGCAGCCGGAGTCTCGTTGGTTCTGGTTTATGACACCACCGGGCATTGCCCCATGGTTGATAACGATAAGTAATTTACATGAAAAAAAATTATTTCATGAGCAGATTCTCAGTTATTAAATGTGAAAATCAAACTATTGCAAAATGTAATATGAAAAAAAAGCAACGTTCGATATTCCTTATTTGACTGCAATGTTTTTACAAATTAACTTACTTATGTTTTAATAATAAAACATGCAAATTTAAAATTTGTTGATCCGAGAAGCCACCCACCATTATTTTTCTCAGGCGCTACTTTCGAAAGGTTAACCGATGCGATCATGTGATGCAAACACATAAAAACATTCCTAAGGTGAGCTGCTCGAAGGAGATTCGAGCACTTAGAGTATTCGCATGTACGCGACTCTTTCGAACATCTCAACTCAGGATTTGTAAAGGGAACGAAAACAATAACAATAAAATCAATATTATTTATATAAAAGAAGGTATCAATATATTTTCTGATAAGCAAATCTATATACTGTATGTTGAAAGCGGTCTTCACCTCCTCGCTTTTCAACTTCCCACTTTGAACTTTGGTATTTTTGACTGAAGGGTTAACGAGTGGCGTGAGCAGTAAATAGAAGGTCACCAGCTGCTTTTTACCCATGCCGGACTCACACTCGAGGTAAGTTTCTTAAGTACGAGACCAGCCCAATGTGCTTGTAGTTAGCACTAGAACACCGAGTGAACACTAGAACACTCTCCGTGTCAGAGGGCAGACTAGAGAACATTTTCGACGAGGGGGGATGCTCATGAAAATAGCATTTGGTCGTCCGCTCCTCTCAAAACCGGCTCCTCCAAAAATAAAATAATATACAAATAAATACTCTGAACCGCACGCACCCTCTGCCAGAGAAGTCACTCCAACGATAAAATATGAACAGACGGCCAGTGGACAGAAGTAGACAACCACAATTGCGGATTTTTTAAAATCACAAAAAAAATCGTTCACATAAGTACGATGGGAATCAATTTTAGAATTCATATACTAACCTACGAGTCTCTACTTTTGTAATACGAGATAAGTTCACTTAAGTCTCACTTCTCGACCTTCTCCACAAATGAGCGTGCCCTTAACCTCGTTGAATCTAAGGGTACTTTTTCAAGGGAGTCTTCTCCGGCTGACTCGACATCCTGAGATTTCGGCTCTTCCTCTGTAAAGATAAATAATGTGGATTTTACGGCACAAAAAAAAAAGTAGACTGAAATGTCTTCTAAAGGCCATCGATCAGCTTGTTTGCTTGAGTAGGGCAATTGTTTAGGTTAAACGTCGTGGAATTAAATGTCACGAAAAGAATGCTGCATCCAAATGTTTTTACATTCGATATTGGACGATTTGTATATTTTTACAGTGAAAGCCACCTGATTCGATCACGATGGTTCCAGCGATTTTGACCGAAATAGGCGATGAATGTCAAAAAACATGCTAGAAATGGACCGTATCAAAATATTTGCTCTGTGTTTTAAAAATACGAATATTTCTTTAAAAAAAGTTGAAAGTAGTGTTTGATGTTGTCTGTTTTCTGCAATGGCTGAAATTTAATTTTCTAAAACACGCAGGAAATTCACGAGTACAGCTGCTGATGCATTAGATGCTTATGCAGGCTTGGGCGTTGTCCAAACGTGGTTGTATGAAAGTTGCTCAAACTTGTTCAGCAAGTTTGAGTTATGTAGACAGGTGGAAATATGATTGAATTATACGATGAGATGACCGGATTAAGATACTTTATTTTTCATAAAGGGCAGCGTAGGAAAAAATCCCTTCTGGCTCTTTTGACCAAATAAAATGGCTGATCGAATTAACAGGCTTTCACTGTAAAAATTTACGTGGAAAAACGAACATTTTATGAAAATATCAAGTTTCCAACCAGATTACAAATTATTTTATGAAAATCAGGACTGAAGCTTAAATTTTTCTTTTCAAATTTCTTATGTTCACACCCACAAACAGTGCAGCAAATACAACAGAAATAATGGAAATGAACCAAAAAATTTACCTTCATCGCCAAGTGTGAAACTCCCGTTGATAGAATCCTGGTCAATAGAATTTTCATCATCCTGCGTGCCATCTTCACTAACCATTCCTTTTTCAGAGCTCACATTGAGGCCAGCCTCTTTGCTTCGCTCAAGACTTAGCGTCCTTAGCTGATCGCTGAGTGCCAATTTTGATAAAGGAATAGCAAACTTTCTAACTGGAGATGACGAGAATGAAGAGGTTCGTGACGAATAGACTCCCTCTTTTGCATCCTTCGAGGATAGGGGTGGAAACGACTCCAAAGAGTGCGTCCGGCCCAAAGACTCCTGAAGCAACTGTTTACGGACTATTCCAGGCCTTTCAAATGATGAAAAGGAAGCCCGCATTTTTGTTTGCCCTAAAAATAAGGATGGAGCATTGAAATTTTAAATATGAACACCAAATAATCATATAGACTATAAAAGATGGAATAAATATGGTATGACTTATAGAAATGTTGAAAACGGCAAAACCCCAAAATGTTCAAAATTTGTACTTGTCACAAGTGATCTTTTGAATTATATCGACATTTTTTTTAGTTAATCGAAAATGTAAAAAAACAACTTAGTCTTGGAGGATGACACTATTCTACATTAGGGAAAAATAGTTTCTGAGTAACTGTTATTTATGTCAGGATTTTCCTTTGTAACATTCCTTCTATCATTCCAATTTGTCACCCTATAAGAGGGTGCTAAAAATCAATTGAATTCTTCAAATTCATAGTTTTACAATTTCAAATAGAATAAAAGGAAGCGATTAACATGGTCAATTATTTTATTTTTCTTCTGTGTAATTTTCTATTGTGCTGCACGCCTTTCGGCAAAAATCAAGGTAAGAGACACACAGAAATATGGAATTAAGAGGAAAACAGAAAATTCTCAATTGGATAGCTGTTGAAATTAATTCTAGAGTATTCTGGTTTTATTTACAAAGATAAACAATTTTATTTGAAAAAGGTAGCAAAATATTCAAAACTAACTTTATTATACAAACAATTAATTATATCCTACATTGTGGTATTTTTTTCTATGCACGTTTTCTTATTTTTCTATCTAGCGTATTTGATGTAAATTAAACTAATAAGTTATATCTAAATGCTTCATAATTTTCAATATAAAGAGTACCCTAAAGTCTCCGAATAATTTAATATACAGTACATTGTTAAAATATAAAATTTAAATTGTAAAATTTAACTTAATTATTGATTAATAATTTGGCATTCAACAAGCAAGAAGTCAAAATACACGCAGTTGCATTCTCTTACTTTGTTTCTCTCGCAGCAGGAACTCTTTGACTTGCGATCGCCTTTCTTCGATGCTTTTCAGACGGGAATCGTCGAAGCCAACTCGGACAACAACTTCATCCGACTCGTGCGACACGAGGTATCGGTACCATGACATAAAGGCGACGATGGATAGGAAGAACAAATTTGTGCCAATTCCAATGATGGCTGACAACACCGGCCAGTGAAACATGAGGTACCTGAAAAATAAGCTGTTGTAAGTAAGATACACTGAATCATAGATATGGACCAAGGAGGCTAAATTGTATATTAGCATTGATGAAATATGTAAAATGCAGCATAACAAAATTAAAACGTTTTTAAAAATTATGCAGGCAACGTAAAACATTTTTTTTTGCTGATGAAATATTTATATGAACTGTCAAAGCACCCAAATTTGATAAATTTTCGCCAACAGAATATCTCGAGATAACTTTGTGTTTGACTTGCTGGGATAGAAATATTACGTTCTGAATTATTATACCTTATTGGACACGTTTGAGAAAAATAACAATTATATCTTCTAAAGTGCAACAACGATTTCTAGAGGTGTGTCGGAAAGTAATGAGACTACATTTTTTAATAATTGTATATTTAATAATTAAATTATTTATTTAAAAATAAAATAATATTTACAAGAAGAAATGTTTTATTTTAATAATTTGATGCACATTTTTAAAACCATATAAAATCGAATAAACAATCCAAATAAGTAATACTTTGACATTACATTCAACGATCATGTTTAATCATTGGGTTCCCCAGAAATGTCCTATTCAACTTCCCTGACTTTTCCAGGTTTATATACCAATTTTCCTGACCAAAACAAAGTCATAATTGCCATATGTCAATGTTAGTATGTTACCCACAATTTTGAAAAATCAAGACAGGAAAATATTCAATATTTTTCAAAATAAAATGATAATTTTGAAAATTTGTCTTCAGAAATTGTTGAAAGATTAGGCTTTTAAGATTTTGAAAAATCAAGACAGGAAAATATTCAATATTTTCCAAAATAAAATGATAATTTTGAAAATTTGTCTTCAGAAATTGTTGAAACCTTAGGCTTTGGATAGATATAGTATATTTATATTTCATCTACATTTTTTCTAGTAGAGTTAACAAGATATATGAGTAGAAAATCAGCATTTTCAATGTTATCACTTTGGCAGATTGTACAGATCCAGAGGTAAAATAGGAAAACTATGATTAAAGGGTTTACAAAAAAAATCAAACCTTAAACCCGTGAAATGCGCGTAAATTCGCAATTGGGAGGAATAGATTTCCACGTTTTTAGACTGAATCTCAATGTGCACAGTTGTTGCCGGCCTTGTCTATGAAACAAACAAAAATTGCAGGTGAGAAGAGGGACCCTATCAGAAAGTAATCAATGATGTAGTAATTTAGACCACCGAATTGTGCAAAATCACAGAATGAAACCTGCTTTTAAAAAATAACAAAATAGTTTTGATTTAACTGGAAATTCGGCAGAATTAATTCTGGTTTCCTCAGCTCCTGTGACCTTAGGCTTTTGTGGATTAAGGATAGATTTTTAAGGGCATATAGAGAAAAATGGCATGTTTAATCAAACCGTACAATAAATTAAGTCAACAGAACAGCTGTGTTATCAAATAGAAAGAAATGTAGCTCTGATTTGACTAAATACACCGTGAATTCAACAATGATAATATTCACGTTCATTAAAATAAGGATTTGGTTTTAACCCTTTCAGCCCTGACTTTTTAATTTTTGCAAAATATAATTTTTAAATAGATATTTATTATCAGCATGATAAAAGATGCCTTCATATAAAATTTTAGATTAATCTGATAACTTTGAAAAATCCAAAAAAATGGCTGTTTTTTTGCGAATTTGTGTTAAAAAAAATTTTTTTTTAATTTTTTTTTATTTTAAATGATAATAACGACCAAATATAATTCAATATACTTATATTAGCATGAATTTTATTACATGTGAATTTATTTGCTAATGTTTAGACATTTTAAAATTTTTTTTCGGTACCAAA
>JAQGAO010005918.1:0-12954 GCA_034697705.1 Ommatoiulus sabulosus
GTTTATAAACGGGTCGCCGGTATTAAGGTCCCGGGGTGTCCAGAGTGGCCGCTATATTCGGTTGCAAGTTGTCGAGACATACATGTAGTAGCGATGCTTGCAAAATGACGTTCACAGGGTTCCCCCAGAAATTTAATTTTCAACTTTCCTGTCTTTTCCAGGTTATAAAAAAATTTTCCTGACCAAGGACAACGTCAAAAATTGACATCTTCAGTGGACATCTTTTCCAAAATTGACACTGGAAAACATTTTTTTTAAGTTTACTAACGAAAATTTTGAAAATTAACGTAGAAATTTTTTTAAAAATTGAAAAAAATGGAGTGAAAATTTTTTAAAATGGGAAAAGTTTGTATTCTGAAAATGAAAATTTGTGATCGGAAAATGTGGAAAATTTGTACTCGGAAAACGTGGAGAAATTTGCTAATTTGTACTCGGTAAACGTGGAAAATTATGCAAATTTGTACTCATAAAACGTGGAAAATCGTGTAAATTAATACATGGAAAATTTTGCAAAACTGTACTTCGAAAATGTTGAAAATGTTTGCAAATTTCTACCTGGTAAATGGGCCGGAGCTAGTCTTGTAAAAGTATTAATTTTGGATCGCCATGACTGCGTTGAATTTCCCTGACTTTTTCAAAATAAATCCTATTTCCCTGACTTTTCCAGGCCAATTTCCAGTTCCCTGTGAACAGTTCCAGTTCACTTAATTTTTCAATCCTTTTTAAAAATTATCAATTTTTAAAAAACTTTCACCAATTTATCATTCTGGGCGCAGAGTAAATTTCGCGATATTTTTTCCCAATTTCTTTAATAAATAAATGAGTCAAAACTTTCCCAACTTTCCCTACAGCTAGCTCAACGACTTTTTCAATTATTTTTTTCACAATTATTTATCTCCCAAAATTTCTCTCCCAAATCGACAATTTTTCTCAAAATTTTCCTCAAAAATGTCACCAAATGACATTGTATGTCACTATTTTCAAAATAAATTATTTTTCCCTGACTTTTCCAGGGCATTTTTAAGTTTTCTGACTTTTTGACGTAGAACGATAAATTGTAAAAACCAAATTACACGTTTTCTTCAACTTTAATTACCCAAAAGTCAATTTAATCAAAATTTCATTCATTTTCCCAGTTGACTTTTTTTCAATTATTTTCAAAATATTCTCAATTTTACAAAAATGTTCACCAATTTATTATTCCGGGCCCAGAGTAAATTTCACGATATTTTTTTTTTTAAATTTCTTAAATAAATGAGTCAAAAATATTCATCTCAACTATTATTTTACAACGAAACTTTCACCATAATTCTCTCCCAAATCGATAATGTTTCTAAATATTTTCCCCAAAAATGTCACTCATGAGCCGCGAATCTTACTTTGTATCTTAATGGCGACAATCCTATTAGATGCGCCATACCTGAATCTGTATACTTTGGTCCAAACAACATGAAGATAGACCAACTATAGCCCAAGTTAGGGCCGAATTCAACTCCATGGTTTTTGGACCCAGGCCTGCATGTTATTCCTATAGTAACCCGAAGTATAGATATCGGAACTTACGGAGCTTATAGCTCCAAGACCCTAACATGTAGGACCCTAAAAATAGTGCGTGGACAAAGCCCATATTGGACTGTCCACCTACAAACGTTCAGGCCCTAACCCCAAAGGGAACCCTGAGTTTAAGGGCCTGAAACCTGCGCATTTCTTAACTTATTTTTCTGTTAGGTAAACTGTTGCCAAAGCAATGGTCATCCCTCGACCAGATGGCCACCTTGGTATGTGGACACTGGTCAAGGAGACATTTTAGGCCTCGTTTGGCTTAACTTTCCATCTATTTACTATGGAGGAAAAATACGTGGAGAAATCAATACCCTAAAATATTAGGAATATCACACATTTCCCGAAGTAAAAAGGAAATTGAGTGTAAAATATCGCATAGTTATTATGAGTTATAAATTACGACAGTCAGTAAACCGGGTACCTCCAGTCCTGGAAAACCTGGAAAAGTAAAACAGAGAACGTAAAAGCATATACAGTGCCGGATTTAGGGATGAGAAGGCCCTATATGCCATGGCCAGCTTAATAGGCCCCGACCCTGTATACTTGTGTTACAAAATTTTATTGCATTCAAGTTTGACAAAACTGATCAACAATAATTTAAATTTTGAGGGAAATGTTGGGAAAATCTTCGGTTTTTGGGAGAAATGTGAAGACATTTTTGGGGAAATGTTGGAAAAATTGTCGATTGTTGGGGAGATACCGTAAATACGGAATTAAGCGCCGGACCCGCAATAGCCACCTACCTTTATTAATCGCCGGGGGGGGGAGAGGGGTTTCCCAGAATTTGCGAATAAGCGCCGGGGCTTCATTAAGCACCCCCTCCCCCCCTGGCGGCTATTATAAGCAGGTTTCTGCGTTCATTCTAATATTTTCCCATGGGAAATTTGCCAACGTGGACAGGACAGTTAAAAATCTGTTTTACAGTACTTGGTACCAAGGTGGCAAGGATTTCTATTTTTGTAGAACTTCACTGATTTGATTGTAAGACATCCAGTCGTACAATCAATTCTGGATTTAGTTCAGCTACCAAATGTGTCAGCTACCAAATCATCTTTGGCGACGACGTGCTAAACCTCTCTTCTAACCCAATATCCACAGAGGAGGTACCGGTAAGTATTATTTACGGTATGCTCCTTTTATTAGAATCTTAAACAAGCGCCGGACCTGCAATAGCCGCCTACCTTTATTAATCGCCGGGGGGATTCGCGGAATTTGCAAATAAGCGCCGGGGCGCTTAATTCCGTATTTACGGTACTGTAATTGCAACCCACATCAGGGAAATTATTAATGATGCTCATAAGCTTTACTAAACTTGCTTTAAGTCACGTGTGCAAAGGAATTATATTAGTTGGTTGAAAAATGGAGATTAACCTTGACTGAAGTTTTTGAACCAATTAGCGTCTATAAAGATGTTGCACACGTGACTCACGGCTGTCAAAAGTACGATTCGTAAAGTTGCTGTTCATTTATTAAAGAAACTAGAACGTGCCATTGTCCGCATCGAAAAAAAGCTTTAGAATTACGGTAATGTATGTTTTCGGAAATGCCTTTTCTGTAAATATAAATGTTTCTGAATATTCATTTCGGACCAGAAATTAGTTTTTAGTTTTGAAATACATTTACCAGTTATTCAAAATATGTATGGATTGGAACATCCAAATTATTTCCAAATATCGTGCCTACAGTATACTTTTATAAATACATGTATATTTTGTTAAATAAGTTTAAATCTGTTTTAAAATATATTTTAAAAAAAACCACATTAAAAATGCATTTTCAAAGTACTATTCTAATACAAGTACTGCATATGGTATACATCAGAGTTGGGCAAAAATTAGAAGAACCTAAATTTCAACTAATTTTTACATGCAATGTAACAAACCTATATATTCAAATATATTTTGAATATATTACACAAATGATCGAAGCATATTTGCAAATACAATTTTTATAATTTTTTTTTTAAAAGTATAATTTTCCATATATTTTAAATATATTACACAAATGATCGAAGCATATTTGCAAATACAGATTTTATAACATTTTTAAAAATGCATTTTTCCATATTCCATTGTCGTTCATTGATGATAGAAGATGAAGATATTCCATTGTTGAATAATGCCGTTTTAAATGCATTGCTGTACACATTTGCATTGCATCGGGATTATAGTTACCGTATAAAATGTAATCTATTTAAAACATATTTTACAAAACGCATAATGAAACCTAAATTTGCAAGGAAAATTGCAAATCGCAATTTGCAATTTGTCTAAATGAAAATACCTTAACTTGTATAGCAAGTTAAGGTATTTTCATTTAGAAACGAGTAAATGGAGCGATTTTGAAATTTTAAGGCAGAGAAAAGTTGATAATACGAATCTACATTATAGCAAAATGTTTTCAGGAGTACAGTGTAGTACACTGTATTATTTATTTCAAGAGATCCTACGAAATGTTTACAATTGCAGGCGTACGGTTTCACTTCCTCTTTATGTGCATGGACGTCACCTTGACTGCCAGACTGACCCACTTTATTGTTCTCGTTGGTTATTTATTAGAATATAAATAAATTACCTCGTAACATGCACTAAATGCATGATAGTACAAGTATTTGCATATATATGGTTTCCTCCTCATTGGCTCCATCTGTGCCTCGCCCCAAATTTTCCACACGTTCTTACAACCTGTCTGACGAGAGCTCAAGCCAGCGCCCAATCTGACCTTTGATCGCAGACGCTAAACAAGCACTTCATATACACTTGTATTTTAATAATAGAAACACCAAACTTTAAGCCTGCTGGCCTTAACCTATACGGTCTAGACTCAATAAATGTTCTTTTGCATGTTTTTATGCTTGTGTCAGAACTCGAACTGGGCTAAAGATGAACTCTATAGTGTATGGTTTCCTTTCCAAGGATAAATCTAGGCCTACATCGGAAATGGTTTCTAGGAAAATCGAAAGCAATGTTTAAAAATAATCCGTGATAGAACTCGACCATACCTTTCAACACCTACTTCCCTCTCCAGTTCCATTCCCAACCAGAGTGTCTGACGCCCTCAGGGACTGAAACCTGATCACGCAACAAAATGCAAGGCAAGCTTCAGATTTAAGAACATTTAAGGAGCAAATAATTTGGTCATGCTTTATCTTCTTTGTAGCATTTCTAATCATACCAAGGTAAAAGGGGCCCGCTCAATGCCCCTTTCCACAATTAAGCGATCCCTAAAGGTACACTGGTACACTCGCAGTACAAAATCAAGACAATGAAATGATTGTGCCCTTTGTCCAAAGTAGTCAGCGTGGTCTTAATTCTCTCTATCACAGTATAAAAAGGATAAAAGTATCATAAAACATACCTTTTGCCGTTGTTCCCTTTTTGGTTATTGTGGAAAAAGGATAAATTACCCTTTTACCCTCAATGGGCATTTTTTTAAAGGTTGTTTTCTGTAGATCGATCCGATTTTCAAGAAGATGGGATGAAAGACGACAATAATGTTTCTGAAAGACAGAAATATTGTATTAAAAACTGTACTTTTTCCGAAAAATATGACTTGTTTTTTAAATAAAATGTTCCTTTAGCGAATGATTCACTATAGGACATCAATTACTGTCGAACCTGATCGATTAAAGACGAATCTTAAGGATCAAGATAGTTCGTATTATCAGAAGTCAGACAAAACATGCCTTCAACGATAACAACAAGTTTATTCTAAGTTTGGGTGGAATCCTAACCCACGTACATGTATACATGTATATTAATGGGAAGGTGTTGCAAATTTTCTCGGGGAATTCTCCTTCGTAAATCGTAATTAGTAACGTACTTTTTTTTTCTGATGTAGTACATGTAGCTGTAAAGATATTGTTTTTGGGCTAAACGTTGTTTGGTAAACACGTACTATAAAAATGTAATGACTAAATGTACATCAGTAAACTATCTTGGAACCTTTTTTCAAATATTTCTTTTACTATAAAGTACTCTAGGTTACTGAGTTGAGTTGAATTGAATTGAAAATTCCAACATTTTGGAAAAAATTCCGAACGGAAAGCTTTAACGAATGATTTGAGTTTTTAAGTTCACCAAAGGCTGTCTCCAGTTTTCAAAATGTTCAAAAAATTGAGTATAAGATTGCAGGTTAATTAAAATTGGGGAAAAAACTACCACCGAATGGAGCAAAATTAGAAACTCAGTGTTAGAAATTTCTAGTCCATGACAAACACCCAACGGGATGATGAACCAAAGAATGTTTCATCAGATCTGAGCCAGTTCTTGTTTTCGTTTAGTTGTTTGTTTGTTTATGCAAAGTCGTAATTTAATTCCAGTTGATACTTGACAACTATTATGTATGAATGGTTTTCTTTTAAAGGGTGAGATGTTAAAGAGCAATGATTTCTGAGCCGATCAACGAAAATAGTTTTATATTTCGAAGTTGCCATGGTCAGAATATGTGAACTAAGTGCATATGTATTCCATATCAATTCAAGGTCATAGGCCTATCTACGTCCACACTATAGGAAACAAAGAAACTTTTCGTTAAAGCTGTTTCTGGAACCATAAACTTGTATTGGAACATTGTCCTATGTCCATAACAACAGACATGCAAGTTATAGGAACAGCATACTCCAGTTTGCTCATTTCTATAGATAACTTGCAATTGACGTCACGCATGCTCGTGGGCGTGGCTAATGTGGCTCGATTTACATTGTGGGCGTGTTGTGGGGTACATGAATCTGAGAATCGGGGATATTATCATTCGAAAAACTAAGAAAATGCCCCATTAGATACTATCACTTAGGCTACCCATGAATAGATTTTTTATCTGAAAGTAGATATTTTGATGCTATTTTGCCGCTACAAATCAAAAATTGCATAAATTTTCTCGTTTATTTCTAAATAATTAAATAAAGAAATAAGGCAAAATGATATGTGGGACGAAAGTGCTTGCACGTCTGCACGTGCAATTTATCTATAGACAAGGCAATCATATTTTTGCCACAGTAAAATTATGAAGTACTCCAGCATGTCTGATCTAGACTGAGCTAGCACGCGTCGTCTGCTTGTGAAAGTTATCTATAGACAGTAAGCTCGCAACTGAGTGGAACAAGCAACCAGTTGCATTATCCGAATGCAGCAAACTACATGTCGATGTTTTTGAACGTCCTAGAAATAGTTTGGCTGTTTTTAGAGTCGCTTTAACATTGCATTGAAATGTTATTTTATATTATTTTTTTATCATCTAAATTTGAAAATCCCAAAAATAAAACTTAAGAAGGCAGCGCCGCATAACGCAAATGTTCATAGGGATTGCCAACTTTTAATGACAATTGCAACACATTGTGAACGCCTTGCTTCGGCTTGAAATATCATCAGCGAAACTGAGACAGAGATTTTACGAATCGCACTCTGGCAGTCGTGAAGTCACGTGGTCACGTGTACTAAAGGAATGCATTAAATGATTTAAAACAGCGATCACCTTACATGTATGTGAATACTTTGTTTAAAATCCGTCCATATGGACCAATATCTTGATTTTAAAGGTAGTTCGGGGCCGCTATGACACTTGGTGTTAGAGATCGGGAATTTACCCCAATAGATAAATATTCCTTATTCGTGAAAAACCCTTTACTCCGAAATGAAAAGATGGCTACAGATTTTCATCTCATTCTGATGAAAAACAATTAATCCTAATTTATTATTATTTTTTTATAAAATGGTAAATATGGGACGTCAAGTAGAATGCGAATCATTTTCCATTCTGCTGAAATTCTGCTGAATGGGCCTTATGCAGATTTCGTCAGCATGCATATATCACGTGACATTTCGTTCATTCCATTGGCAAAAATTCCCCGGGGGCAGTGCCGAGACACTTTCTTTTAGTTGTTGATTCGATGAAAAGGTCACGTGATGTAGACCCATACGTATCTCTGCGCTTAGCTGTGGCATAAGGTCCATTAGCTCCATGTTTACGAATTTTTTTTAAAAAACTTTAGAAGAACATTTGATATTGGACAAATGTTCGGCGTTCAAAATTCTACAACAATTACTATCACTTTTATGTAAAATATGTAACTCGGTGCAACGGCCATTAAACTCCCGAAAGCTCGCCAAATATTGACAATTACTTTAAGTGCTTGATTTATTAGTAAAGTCACGCGAACAATAGAGATGGACGCAAAAGGGGAATGTCATCGTGCGAAGAATAGAACCGAGTGAGAACACGTCTTGAACATCTGAAGAGTTTATGAAAGAAAGGTCGTCTCGTCTTTCAGACTGAATGAAGCTCAAGGAGGAGGAGAGTGCTGAAGATTAACGCGCTTTTATTTTTATCTGCCCCAAAGTTCATCGGCGTGCAGGCGAAGTTCAAGAGCATTTTTCTCGTACTAGTGCCTCAGTTGTTCTGACATACAACTTGTTTGGATTTTCAGGTTTCTGGAGGAAGTGAGAAGACTTGTCTCAAACGGGGTTTTAGTCGTTTTTTGTTGCTGTTTGGAATAGTTTTGACGGTAATTGCCATCCCACGCAGCTTTTCAAAAGGTAAGCTATACTGTAATAATTTTCATGACTGCCAAAATCCTATTTTGCGATGACACCCAACAACATAAATTTCTACTTCTGAAAAGCACGCGCCAGTGCACACTTTTATGGGGAAATATTTGTCGAGTAAGTTGTGGATCGAAACTTGCGAATGACCGTATTTCCAGAACCCCCCGATTTACTTAAGAGAATTGAATAAATTATGAAAATAGTGCGCGTAGTGAGCCATCCCACGCAGCTTTTAAAAAGGCAAGATAGTTTAGTAATTGTAATCACTGCCAAAATCATATACTGCGATGACACCCAATAACATAAATTTCTACTTCTGAAAGCACGTGACACATTTTCATGGTGACATTTTTGTCGAGTAAGTCGTTGCAAATGTCTATTTTCCAGAACCGTCGATTTACCTAACCTAAACTAACCTAACCACACGCCGTATCCATTAGCGGCGCACTCCCCACTTCCGTGGGGAGTAAATCTTTAAAAAAAAAAAAAAAAAAAAACTAACCTAACCTAACTTAACTCATCCTAACCTATAACCTGTATTCATGCGCCCAGCATGCAGGCCTCCACGGTCCTGGAAAATAGACGCTTGCTCTCTTATGTTATTCTGACAGTGCAAAAATAGAAAAAGGGACCAAACCTTTCGTACAACAATGCACTTTATGCAGAGTTTCGTATATTGCTACATCACGTGATCTTTTCATCGAATCAACAACTACCCAAGTAACCAAAACTTGTTGGGCCTATGTTGGCTAAATATTAACTTGCCAACGATGTTATATTGGTGCAATGTTGGCATCCAACACTGCCCCAACGTATAAATGTCCCACCTACCAACGTTGGTAGAGGTGAAAGGGCCAACATTGGCCCAATTAATAGTTATTATGTTGGCACAGCATATAGGGCCAACATTGACCCAATGAGGCCACTATACGTTGTGCCAATGCAGTACGGTTGGCATCCAACACTGCCCCAACGTATAAATGTCCCACCCGCCAACGTTGGTATAGGCGAAAAGGCCAACATTGGCCCAACCAATAGTTATTATGTTGGCACAACATGTAGGGCCAACGTATGCGCAACATATAGGGCCAACGTTGACCCTATGAGGCGACTATACGTTGTGCCAACGCAGTACGGTTGGCATTCCAACATTGCACCAACATTAGTACAACAATGTATGGTTACTTGAAACCCTTTGAAATAAATAGCATTATACACAATTCAACTAAATTTTCTCCTTAACAAGCTTTTCGCAGCTTGCCTAAAATTATAAATAAAAATAGAAATAATTATTGCATGACGTTCGATGCTTAATTTGAATTACTCATAATTAAAATGCTTTTATTTAATGAACAGAAATACATATATATACTGTAGGCGCACAACTTTATTTGAAAATACAACAAAATATGTATGAATAAATTCTATACTTTGCAGAAATAAAATTAAGTTTCCATACAGCGCAACAATATTGCTCAAAAACCACTTTATTAAACAAACAACAATATATTAAAAATCCAATAATAGCTTGCAAAAATCCCAGCTTTGGAAACAATGCAGAAATGCAGGTGCTTTCAAAATAGGGGTGGATAATATAAATCAAGTTTAACTTGGAAATTTTCTTTAACAGCTCCTTGTAGCTTTTGTGCTCACGAATCATGACAACAATGAGTGGTCTAGTCATTCCCTGTCCTAATTCACCTAAATCCTGGAAAACCAAGCATGTATTAGTGGTAAATTCACCAACAAAAATGGGTATTTAATGCTTGAAAATCAATCAATCAAACTAATTATTCAAAAAAACTTTTAATGACATGCTAGGATGGAACGTACACCAGGGTTCCCCCAGAAATTTTATTTTCAACTTTCTTGACTTTTTCAGGTTTGAAAAAAAATTTCCCTGTCTAATGAAAACGTGAAAAATTGTCATATTTTCGAAAATTAACACTGGACAATATTTTTTTTTAATTCACTAACGACAA
Organism: Ommatoiulus sabulosus; assembly: GCA_034697705.1. NCBI lineage: Eukaryota > Metazoa > Arthropoda > Diplopoda > Julida > Julidae > Ommatoiulus > Ommatoiulus sabulosus. The sequence goes on from JAQGAO010005918.1 coordinate 10,088, forward strand.
TTATGAAAATTTGTGTGTTCTTAAAATCGGATAAAGTAGGATATTTTGCAATTTGGTCCTCAAAAACTGTGGAAAATTTGTACTCGGGAAAACCTAGAGAATTTTTTAAATTTGTACTAGGAAAACATGGCAAATTTTGCCAATTTTTACTATAAAAACGTGGAAAATCGTGCAAATTAATACTCAGAAAACGTGGGAAATTGCGTTCATTTGTACATGGAAAACGTGGAAAATTTTGCTAATTTGTACTCGGGGAACTTGGAAAATTTTGCAAATTTCTACTTGGAAAACGTAGAGAATTTTGTAAATTTGCACTAGGAAAACGTGGCAAATATGCACATTCTTTTACGAGCAGTGTTTTGTTGACTGTGTGTTAGTGTGTGGTGTATTTTTATATGCCACACACAGTCACTGTTATTTATCATATGCGCATTCTTTTACGAGCAGTGTTTTGTTGACTGTGTGTGGCGTATAAAAAACCACCACACAGAGTCACTAAAACACTATGCTAAAGTCCGAAAATACTCCTTATTTATTATCCTTCCTTTGGGTATCCCTGTATTCTCGTATACCATTATTATAAAGACATATCGGCTTTTGGCGCAATTTATCAACGCTTCGATGTCCAGCGTGCTGTCCATCTGAAACGAGGCCAATTTTTCTGAAATTTATTTTTGTTCTACTGCGCATGCGCCAACCCAACTTGGCTGGCGTGCGCCATGAAAAGTTCAATTTTTTGAACACATAGCGTGGACTGCAACACGCTCGTGAATGACAAGCGTGGTGAGTGATTCAGGTCGTGTGAACACTTCTCACCAAAAATTTCACGTGCGACGTGCGTGACGCACGTGAAGCGTTCACTGGGAAGCCACCGTAAAGTCGGAATTGTCGTTTCTCGCGATGGTCGGATGACCACAAAATGGGCCAAGTCTTCGGCTTTGTCTTTGAAAGAGTTTCTGCGTAACTTTGTTGGTGGAAGTCCGTTTGTGAAGTCTATCATCGATAGACCTCCTTTCCTATCAAAAATCGTGCACCTGCCATCCGAGAACAGTAGCATTTCTTGTGAGTATTGCCTTATCGAAGTTAAAGCAAACAATGACATAAAAAATAAAAAGAAGAAACACACTACAATTTATTATAGTGAAAGCCGCTTAATTTGATCACGTCGGGTGCAGCCATTTTGACCGAAATTTAACGGCTGATCGAAATAGAAGATGAATGTCAAAAGACACGCTAAAGATTGACCTTATCAAAATAATTTTCTGTTTCTGAGGACCCATAGACCTAGAAAACCTAGTAGCAAAAATGTCTGGAGAAGTCAGATCGAATAGAACAACTCATTTTGAAAAAGTCATAGAAATTCATATACAGTCATGATGATTTGAAGAAGTTATTTTGATAGCAGGCTTCTTGCGTGAGTAGGATAATTTAATAACAGAGTAATAATTGGTAACATCTAATTTGACTGAAGTTTAAAGAACAACCATGAATAGAATAGAACAAACTATTCAAACATAGCCTTAGCGCATGTGCGCTAAAGCATGTGACTGCCAACATGAAACTGCCAGCATGTGACAAACACATTAACACATTGCATATTCCATTTACTTTTCCAACAATCCCTCTTTAATGGATCAAACTGATTACAACTAATCATAAGATTATACAATGTGCCTGAAAAAACTTTTCATTTTAAGTCCCATTTTGGATATGAATTCGTGGTGCTTTGGTCTGTATTATCCAACAACTGCCAGTGACGTTTCAATCTTTTGGTTGATCAGCCACTTCCAAGGTGCAGTTCTTGATCTGTGCATGGTATTCTGCAAGAAGTGTTTCTTGCCATTCCTTGGTATTAAGATCACCATTAAAGCTTCTTGTGCAGTTGTTGGATCTGAAGTTATAAGAGCTGCGATATCCTCTTGAATTTCTCTGCGATGATTGGGCGCGGGATTGAAGTTCGGGACCATTTTGCACACCTTTGCAGGACGGCCATGAGCTCTTGTTCTTGTCTTTCTCGGCCTCCCGGGTCCCCACTTCATCGTTACTTGTTTCGAAATATGAGGTTTTTGCATTTTGCCTTCATTCTCTCCAAAATCACCATTGCTATCAACCTCCATTTCATCTTCTGGATTTTTGATGTTGTAGACACCATTTACATTTTCTTGCTTTTCCACATCAATGGATACAGCTGGAACTTCCGCTGGGGTCCATTGCTCCAAACATTTTGGTACAACAATATCCGGCTTGTCTGGAACAATTTCGGGCTTACTTGCAAAGATAATGTCACGACTCTTCACAAGTTCCTTCTTCTCAATGTCCCATAGACGATATCCTTTCGATTCTTCACAATATCCAAGTAGAATACATTCTCTTGACTTGGATGCGAACTTCGCATTTTCCGGTTTCTTGTTTAAGCATTCTTGTTTGACATTCCCTCTGAATTGTTTGAAATTTGTCCTTTTCTCCACACATGTGTGATGTAGCATCACTATCCAGGCACCAGGGTTCGCTCTTCTCTGCCGCACGATTTGCGCATCTTGTCGTGTTCTGCAATTCGCATGTTTCTGGAATGCGATGTATGCCTGGTCATTTTTATCCTGCGCGAACTGCGTTTGTGGCTTGGATTTCATTTCTTTCTGTTTTGAAGGGTTTTTTTACTCAGCTCCATGATGCCCTTTAACTACACATTTATTGCAATTAAATGGAAACGGCTTATGTGGATGATATTTGAAATTTTCAGTTTCTTTCAAATTCTTCTTGTCAAATTTTCGATTGTTTGTTAGAAATGCATCTGGGTTTTGCTGCAGTGCTCTATGTCGTGACTCGAACTCGTCCGTAATTTTCGTTTTCAGCTCGATGGGAGAAAT
>JAQGAO010005919.1:0-12951 GCA_034697705.1 Ommatoiulus sabulosus
TGTATGAAAAGTGGACTGATTTATCATTGGCAGGTATAAAAACGTGATATCACACTGACAGCATTTCTGGATGGCCCTTTTGCCCAAAATTGGAGGACGTATTTTATGAATGGCCCCTAACGCCTGTGACGCCCTGCTTAACAGGTCCAAGATACCATAAAGTATAAACTGACCGACGGTTTAAAACAGCACTCCGCGTATGCGCATAAGCGCGGTCACGTGACTTTAAGGTAACGGTAACTCTTATGGGAGCCTTGCTAAATGTCCCTAATGTTAAATTTTGTGGAAAACTCGTTAACTAAATTCAGCGAAAATGTAGCAAAACACGTTGAAAATCTTGGTTTTTACGAAAATTATAGGTATATTTGGGTCCATAATTGGGAGAAAATGTTGTTTATGAAATCACAAACAGAGATGCAACATTTTGCTTAAATAACCTTTTGAAATAAAATCATAGAAAAAAATTTAAAGTTTCATAAAAAATGAAGATAAATGCATGTATATGAATGCTGCAAATAAATACCATGAAATACTTTGGATATTTTAAAGTTTAACCTTTTAAAGTACCTTTAAAATAGAAAAAATGGAAAATCATACAGAACATAATTGTTTATAATTAATATAACGAACGCAGTACACGGCTTAACATATCAACAATTTTTATTTACAAAAATACAAAAGGTATAATCACATTAAATAAATTATATAGCGGGTCAATTGATGCACGTTTATAAATACAGTAAAAAATGTATCGAGAAGGAATATGTCGATACGACGTTTCCTTTACATAAATACAAAATAATGAGACCAGGATTGTAAATATTCATACGCGCAACGACATTTTCAAAATCTTATTTTCCATAACCTCCTTTCGACTTTCTTCCTTTGCCGCTTCCACCGCCTCCACTCATTCCTCCACTGTAGCTTCCGCCGCCGCCGCCGCCGCCTGACATGCCACCGTATCCTCCGCCACCACCAGAGCTTCCACCATATCCGCCGCCGCCGCCAGACATACCGCCATATCCGCCGCCGCCGCCACCAGACATACCGCCATATCCACCGCCGCCGCCAGACATACCGCCATATCCACCACCGCCGCCAGACATACCACCATATCCTCCGCCGCCGCCAGACATACCGCCATATCCACCGCTGCCGCCGCCGCCCGACATACCACCATATCCGCCGCCTCCGCCAGAGCTTCCACCGTATCCACCTCCGCCGCCACCAGACATACCACCGTATCCTCCGCCTCCGCCTGAGCTTCCGCCATATCCACCGCCGCCTCCAGAGCTTCCGCCAGACATACCACCATATCCACCGCCACCGCCTGACATACCACCATAGCCACCACCGCCGCCTGAACTTCCTCCATATCCACCGCCGCCTCCAGAGCTTCCGCCATAGCCACCACCGCCTCCACTCATTCCACCACCGTAGCTTCCGCCGCCGCCGCTTGACATGCCGCCATATCCTCCTCCTCCTCCAGAGCTTCCGCCATAGCCACCACCGCCTCCACTCATTCCTCCACCGTAGCTTCCGCCGCCGCCGCTTGACATGCCGCCATAGCCGCCACCGCCGCCTGAGCTTCCACCATATCCTCCTCCTCCTCCTCCTCCAGAGCTTCCTCCATAGCCACCACCGCCTCCACTCATTCCTCCACCGTAGCTTCCGCCGCCGCCGCCTGACATGCCACCATAGCCACCACCGCCGCCTCCAGAGCTTCCACCATATCCTCCACCTCCTCCAGAGCTTCCGCCATAGCCACCACCGCCTCCACTCATTCCTCCACCGTAACTTCCGTAGCCACCGCTTGACATGCCACCATAGCCGCCACCCATTCCTCCTCCGTAGCCTCCACCTCCACTCATTCCTCCTCCTCCGCCACCCATTCCTCCACCGTAACCTCCGCCGCCGCCGCCGCCACCCATTCCTCCATATCCACCGCCGCCTCCACTCATTCCTCCATATCCACCGCCGCCTCCACTCATTCCTCCACCGTAGCCTCCGCCGCCTCCACTCATCCCTCCGTATCCACCGCCACCTCCTCCTCCTCCTCCGTAGCTACCACCCCCACCACTGCGTCGACCGCGTTTAGTTTTGGTTGCATCAATTGCGTGGATGAAAAATAACACCAGAAGTGCCTGCTAAGGGAATTGTTGGATAACTTAGTATTGATGAATTAATCAATAAGTAACTATTTTTGAGTATCTGGCCGTATTGGGATATTCAGAAATATATTGAACTTAAAAGAATTTTACCCTTCACATAATTTGTTATTACAGTGTTTTTCAGAAATTCTTAACGTACGAACTACCGAACTTGCATCACGTATTAAGAAGTGCTATCATGTTTCACGGTATTTAGTTGGAATCTTTAAAGTTTATACGATGCTAATGGAGTTATTATTGCAATGATCACATCCAACATGGAATCATATAGTTAAGTGTCAAGTATAGTTTCGAGGTCTTATCCCGTTTAGCCTAGTTGGGTTGGAGACTATTAAGAGTGATATCTGACAAGATTAAATTAACAATGCTGAGGTAAATTATTTGAGGTTATAAAAGCGGTCTTTATCGACATTAAGTATAGTTAAATGATTTATTTCTTAGTATTAACATTTCTAACTTATGTAATCACGACTCATGTTATTTTTCTGATGTAAAAACGTAATTTTCTCTATTTCTAACTTGCTAAATTGATATGATTATCTATACTCCTCAAAAACACAAAACGTTAATTTAAGGCTATATTTTTGGGAAGGTAAGCCTATCGACAACATTTTGAGCAAAATTAAAATTATATTTGATATTGTTTTAAAATCCTTTGGCTGGACATTACGTTCGACCATAACATTTAAACATTCAAAATGACATTTTTCAATATAACCAAACAAAAATAATCCCTAGAACAATGCCTCCCATTGGAAATCTGAGCGATACTCACCGAGCTCAACCGGAGCACCCTCATTGTTCAGGATGTTGCAAATTATGAAAATTTGAAAACGTGAAATATCCCGTATGACCACAGCTATACTTTCAAACACAAGACTGCGAGGATTGCTTTGGATGTTGTTTGCTCTTCGTATGAAGAGTGGAATGATGGAATCTACGAGCGAGCTACCTTTTATACCAACTTTTAACCCAGTTTATTTGCTTTTTTTTTACTAACTGAGTAATCTCGCGCTGAGAACGAGATTCGGCGTGGTCGTGATCCACTCACCTATATATCCCATCTTTTATAAATGATAGCCATCGTAAAAAAATCTTACAAAAAACCCCTTTTTTCTGCTGTTTTTTTTTTCTCGTTGAGACGTTCAATAAGCCACTGACTGAACCGTAGTTGTTCCCAGGGTGTTTGACTGGAGCGGAATTGACGCGATTTGATTAATAACGAATTAGTAATTATAGGGAATATTATCACGAGGTGATCTTATAAAAATACTTAATTTGTAGCATAATGTAGATCATTATGCTAATTTAGTTGCATTAGGGGTGATAATTGGGGTTATCCAGGGAACTTTCTAGATCTAAAATAATGGGAAGCTGAAGGTAAAAACGAGGTTTCCACAGCTTCCTCGAGTAATTACATAAGGAAATAGCCAATATATACAATAGTTTTTCAACGTAGTCCTACATACAGTACACTGGCTTGGTAAGCTACTGTTGTTACAAAATAAAAGTATGAAATATGTTTTTGAGCATAATAATTAAAATCCCAGACAGGAAAATTTCGCGAGTGTAGTGTTGCGCGGATAATACTGGTTTGTTTCACCGAAAAGGAACTCAACGTTTTACCAACGTTGATAAATAACTTACAAGTGTCAGAATTTAAGATTTTAAAACAACAAATCCATCTAGCCATCTATTTTTTATTTTAAATTTGGCGGAAATTGGGATTCATAATTATCGCGATTATAATTGAATGCAGAATCATTTCTACAATTTTTTACAAAGTTATTATTTGTAGAATTTCTTCTGCACATTCATAATCATAATTAAAAAAAACATCTGACTAAAGCTAAGTACAGTCGATTGATATGCACATGTAAATTTTGTCCAGCAAAATGTATTAAATTAGAAAATGCCGAGGCATATAACATTCTGAACTTTTATGATTTGGTGCGACTGGTGGTATAGTCTTGGGCAACATATGCTACAAAACACAAATAGAATCAAACTTTATTGAATAAAATAGCATTTTCATGCTAAAATATCGACGCATAATACATGTGCAATGTACATGTATATCAATCGATTTATTTCATAAAATGCTCATTAATATCTTTTGCAATGGTACAGGTATTGAAACACGCTTAATTCAATTTATGGTTGATAATATGATTTCATCAGTTTGAATTTAAAACAATGTTAATGCCCAAATGCCTACAAACGAAAAGATATCCCGAGTAATTTCTCAGATTTTTAAATGGTCGTGCGTTTTCTAAAGGGGTTTTTGATGCTAATTTAGGTGCAAATAAACTCCTCTATTTAAGTGACTAATCTTCAATGAGCGCATTTTAACTACACGTATATATATAAATTCCTGAATGTACATGTATATTAATTAATAATTCATGCATATTTTTCATCTTCTCCTAAATTTCACCAAAGTTTTTACATGTATATATGAAATTTAATGTCAGCCGCATATTTACAAAGAATGTTTAGAATTTCTTATTTTTGATTTTTCTTAATTTTTACCATAATTGTGGTTTAGGTTAACGACTTTTGTCACGTTTTTATTTTTCGGCTCTTCTCAAATGAATTCAAAATTACATCTTAGGTCAACGACTCTTTACTCGGTTTCCATAATGTTCGAGTAATATCTCATTAATCTTTTTTATATGAAGTTTCACCCTTTATATACGAACTTCTTCGGTATTTTGTGAACCATATTTCATGACTTGCGTTGTAAAGCTTAGCTTGTGGCTCGTTACTTTGCTTGTAATATCTACAGTGTATACATGTACAGTATGTCAAAATACAAGTATCATTTAATTGTACATTTAGGCCTACATATACTTTATTAATGTTGAATTTTGAGTATAAATTGAATTTTATAAGTTACTTGCAACATATTTAATTTTTTATATAAAAAAACGAAGCATTTGCTTAAAAATTTAGAACTAAAACTATAAAGCTTAACGAGTAGGATGCAATAAATCCCCGTTAATTTATGATTTTCAGTCTGATTCGAGCAACTATCCATAAGCAAAATAAATTAAAAAAAATCCAAGTAAAAAAATCCAGTAAAAAATCCATTAACGATTGCTAACTTACGCAAACCTTATTTATTAACAACAATAGTCAGGTGATGAAAATTGCAATTGTATAGCTTAGCTTGAAATGGTATAATGTTACACAAAGCGGGTGTAAAACGATTTATAAACATAACATCGACTCAAAGAAATGAAAATAATTGAAATAATTTTGCATTTCTATGCAGATTTACAAAAGCATAGCTAAATAAACTACTTTAGTGTCATATTAAGCTAATTATTGAAAGAAAAAAAACATTAAGAAAATGACCTGTTACAGCATCATGTCTTAAGAACTTATTAAACTAGCTTTATATCTTCGACTTACTTTTAATCTGTGCTCTTTTCACGCGATTTTACTCAAAATATGACAAGGAATTATTATTGCTGAAATTCAAATTTTATTCGTATTCTGAAGAGATTGACACACATTAAGGAATGCCATTCATTATACACTAGTGTTTGCAGCATTTACTGTAATAATATACATGCACATTATGTACAGTATATTGTATTTATTGTCTATTTCTCAATATGAAATTGTTTTGAAATACATTGTACGGCATCTGTATACATGCACAAAAAATGGGTTCCTAGAAACGAAGTATCTCAAATGCTCGGACGTTGCTCGGGTTCAGATTATTTTGAATAACTATAGTTTTCATTTTTTATCATTAGATTTTGAAACTGTAACCAAGTCAGGAAAAGTTTAGTAAAGTCAGGGAACTTGAAAATGACAGGAAAAGTCAGGAAGAATAATTTATTTTGAAAAAGTCAGGGAAATTAAACGTACAGGTATTGTCACAATCAAACATTAATGCTACGTGGTTAGCTTAGGACCCATTTACAAACTTTTAAGATTGGAAAAATTTTCAAAGTTTTCAACAGTTTCGGAGGTCAAATGTGCACAATTTTCAACAGGTAAATTTTTAAAATGTTCTCATGCTAATTTGCTAACATTCCCAAAATATTCTCATGCTAATTTTGTAAAATTTTCAAAATTATATCATGCTAATTTAGGAAAAATTTTCCAAAGTATCATTAGTAAATTTAAAAAAAATACATATAGGCCCTATAGAATATTTTCCTGTGTCGATTTTTCAAGATCGTGGATAATATTGTCATAGTCAATTTTGACTATAAAGAGATTCAGTGCACCAAAAAGCTATGCACGTTAAATGACAACGTGAACGTCTTTTCTTTTGAATGCTGTGCGCATGCTCAGCATTGACGTAGGTATGTTTAACGTTTCGTGCGTCCGTCATTTTACCTACTTTGTCGTACCGGGTTTCCCGCCGTTACGACAACGTTATGAGAAGCTACTCCATTTTTACGTCATAACTTCTTCGTTTCTCAAATCTGTCAATAGATGTCGCTACTGTAACACGAAGCCTTTAACAACAGTCACACTGTACTTCAATTTAAAGCTCTCCTTTAACGATAAATTGTAGCCTACGTTAAACAATTAACGTTTGTCGTTCAAATTTGGCGTATCACGTGCTAGATGCACTGAATCTCTCTATTGTCTTGGCCAGGGAAATTTGTTTAAAACCTGGAAATGTCAGGGAAGTTGAATATGAAATTTATAGGGGAACCGAAACCCTGATAATGGTTTGCATTTCTACCCTAGCGGTCTGCGAAATATTTTTCAATTTTTGCCGGTCAGCGAGATATTTTTTTCCATTTTTGCTGGTCCGCGAAATATTTTTAACATTTTCAAGTAAAAAGGTCGGGGCACACTGCTATATAATTTTCGAAAAACACGTTTTTACAGACTACTGCGTTAGTCCCACAAACTATCCCATACAATTAATGTTAGTTCTCGCTCCGAGTTACGAACTAAAATTGCACATTCCCTCAATTTTACGAACTTAATTTCTTCATACAGTAAGTTTTTTTCGCTTTTCTTTCTGGCATTTCTAAAAGATTGGGAATTAGGGGCGAAATTAAAAAAAATCCCCAAATTAGTCGGACTTCGGACCTCCCAAATTGGTTAGATGGGGAAGAGAGAAAAACTTTCCCCACAATCAAAGTTGTTGACAATTATTATCTGTCTAAAAAGATTTGATAAACTGCTCCGTGTGTTGTTGATCTTTTAGACTCTTTCGCTTGGAAAGGTGCAGATTTCGATTTCCTAATGATGTTAAATAAACAGAAAATGTGTTTGTACTTGAGCACGACAAGAGATGTATTTTAAAATACGTGCAAAATGTATTTTTCTGTTGTTGTTTTTTTGTTTTTTTTAAGGCATTCCCATTCAGGAACTCATTACTTTACAAACTTGTTGGCATCCCAACGGGTTCGTAAAAACGGAGTCTACTAATATAAACATGTTTTCATTGTTGAAAACAATGCAGATTTAAAATTTACATTCAAATCTAAACAACACATATCAGATTTCGTTAAATATCTTTTTAAATGAGCTCAGTTGCAAAACGTTTTATTAATAATACAGTAGAATCAACAGCGGATCAACAGAAGTCCAAAACACCACAAAATTGTGGCGTCGTAGTTATTTATTGTGGGAAAAAATAACTACGACGGTTGTGAGGTCATCCATAACAGGATGGTCATCATTACTTTATTATCATTATTATTATTAACAGTATTAATACTCATGTATGCCATTTTGACAATAATAATGTAAAAATAATGTAATAATAATTGTAAAATGAAACTACTACTACTACTATTGGTTAATCGTAAACCACACTATGACAAGCAGGATGACAAGTCGCATGTTTGGTTCGTCATATAATGTTTCATGTACTCAACAATGCACCTACCTTGTATATTTCATTATACAATAAAAGGGTAAGCATTTTTTTAGTTTTATTGTGCTGTATTTAAAAGTTAGATTAATTTATCGAATGAAACTGTTTTCAAAATATTAATATACTGTGGCTTGTCACGCATTTAAATTTCTTTATTAGCCTACCTTGCGCTTCGTAAGTGATACCTGTACAACATTACATGTATAACGCAAAAACAATCGGTGCTTATATCAATAAATTTCAATGGTATTGAAGGCAAAGCTTTACATATAAATGTGTTTCATTGGTCAAAATATTAATTTATTGCACTGTAAATTTCAACAACGTTGTTGTAATGGATGATTTTTCTCTAACACAAATATATATTTTATATTCTTTTATGCAGGCATGCAACTTAAACCTTATTTAAACAATGGTCTCATTAAGTTCTTGTTGTAAATTTTAAATGGATTAAGGCTAGTGTGCAAATTTGCAAACTATTGGGGTCTTTGGTGTGCTAGGGTGCTGTTGTTAAGGGCTACGATTTTAGGATACAATATCAAACCAGAACATTTACGAGGGTAAAATGGAATCCTCTTATTTCTTAGTTAAACACGCATTCCTTTTCTCTTTCTTCTTTGGCAAAGTGCAAAACAGAACACAACAAGTTTATTGTTAAATTAATCTCTTTTTAGATAAAATTTTGTTATTCTTAAAAAAGTTGGGAATAACACCTATTAAGAATCGACTATATATTTAATATCTGATCCACCTTTACAGTAAAAATATGGCCAGAAATTAATTATTTTCACATTTATTCTGATTAATCGGATTGATGGATTTGTATTTCCACGACACTTCTTTGAAAGAATTTCCATCGATAAAAATGCGGCATACGAAATAACATAGAAAACTACTTTTTATTTACAAAAATACAAACGTTGCAGTGACATTTAATAAATTAAATGGCGCATCAAATGCTGTCATGTACAAATAGGTATTGAGAAATACAGAGGAAGAGGCAGATTCCTCTAATAAATGAGAACAATGAGAGCCTGGAGGATAAAATTATGTGGTAAATGGCACTTTCAACAATTTACTTTCCATATCCGCCTTTTGACTTTTTGGCTTTACCACCTCCGCCTCCGGAGCTACCGCCATAACCACCGCCTCCTCCGCCGCCGCTCATACCGCCGTATCCACCGCCACCGCCGGAGCTACCACCGTAGCCTCCACCACCGCCTCCAGACATACCGCCATATCCACCGCCTCCTCCTGAGCTTCCACCATAACCACCACCGCCTCCTCCTCCGGACATGCCACCGTAGCCGCCGCCGCCTCCTGAGCTTCCTCCATATCCTCCACCACCTCCTGAGCTTCCGCCATAGCCGCCGCCGCCGCCGCCGCCTGAGCTTCCACCGTATCCACCGCCACCACCGCTCATACCCCCATAACCACCACCGGAGCTTTTACCGCCTCCACCGCCGCCAGAGCTACCACCATAGCCGCCACCACCTCCAGAGCTGCCTCCGTAGCCACCGCCTCCACCTGAGCTGCCTCCATATCCGCCACCGCCTCCACCTGAGCTGCCTCCATATCCGCCACCGCCTCCTCCAGAGCTTCCGCCATATCCGCCAGAGCTTCCGCCACCACCGCCAGAGCTGCCGCCATATCCACCAGAGCTTCCGCCACCACCGCCAGAGCTGCCGCCATATCCACCAGAGCTGCCACCACCGCCGGAGCTGCCGCCATATCCACCGCCGCCTCCTCCTCCGGAGCTGCCGCCATATCCGCCACCTCCTCCTCCTGAGCTGCCACCATATCCACCAGAGCTACCGCCACCACCGCCAGAGCTGCCGCCATATCCACCGGAGCTTCCGCCACCACCGCCTGAGCTACCGCCATATCCACCGCCGCCTCCAGAACTACCGCCATATCCGCTACCTCCTCCTCCTGAGCTGCCGCCATATCCACCGGAGCTGCCGCCACCGCCGCCTGAGCTACCGCCATATCCGCCACCTCCTCCTCCTGAGCTGCCGCCATATCCACCGGAGCTGCCGCCACCACCGCCTGAGCTACCGCCATATCCACCGCCGCCTCCTCCGGAGCTACCGCCATATCCGCCACCTCCTCCTCCGGAGCTACCGCCATATCCGCCACCTCCTCCTCCGGAGCTGCCGCCATATCCACCAGAGCTGCTGCCACCGCCTCCGGAGCTACCGCCATATCCACCACCGGAGCTGCCTCCGCCGCCGGAGCTGCCACCATATCCACCGCCGCCTCCGCCGGAGCTGCCACCATATCCACCTCCGGAGCTGCCGCCTCCGCCAGAGCTTCCACCATATCCACCACCGCCTCCGCCAGAGCTTCCTCCGTAACCTCCGCCTCCGCCAGAGCTTCCTCCGTAACCTCCACCTCCTCCAGAACTTCCACCAGAGCTACCTCCATATCCACCGCCACCGGAGCTGCCACCGTATCCTCCGCCGCCACCGCCTCCAGAGTTCATTCCATAGCCTCCTCCGCCGCCGCCAGAACTGCCACCATATCCGCCGCCACCTCCGCTCATTCCTCCTCCATAGCCACCACCACCTCCTCCACTACCGCCGCCGCCACCTCCAGACATGCCGCCATAGCTGCCTCCTCCGCCACTGCGTCTGGCACGTTTAGTCTCCGTCGCGTTGATTGCATGGATGACAAACAGCACCAGAAGTGCCTGAAGTTCAAAAAGGACAATGTTGTTATTGATAGTGTAATGGTAGGACATATTGAAGGGTAATAATTATGATAACTGCTAGAGACCTTCCACACATATGAATGACTGAACTGATGACAATGTTGATATGCGTCATATGAAATTTTGAAATATTGGCATCATTCAATGATATTGTATACAACCCATTGGGCAATGCATATGGTTAGCGTTTTAAAACCACTTTTTTCTTAGGAATACATGATTGGATCACATGAAAAAACGTATGGTTGCCTTGAATTTCAATGTCATTTATACATTTTTTCTGAACATTAATCGTGAGAGTAATGAACATAATTTGGGGAAATAATGTAAGGTTTACGATATATTACCCGTCATTATCAATGTTTTTTTCTACCAAAAATATGTCTCTTGACATTGCGTTTTATTTTCATAAAGGTGATGCCTTAAATTTCAAAATTATGTCAAGGAAAAGCGATGCAAACCATGAAATTAACCAATTTTGATTATTTCAGTTTAATGAAACGTGTCAGTAAAACAATTATGTCGAAAATTATTTTTTTTTCAGAATAATTGCTTGAGCATTCAAGCTCGTTAAAAAGAAAATATGTTTCGCGTGTTATCAAGTTTCAAAACATTTTCTCTAGGTGGTTTTGAGGTCTATTAAACCAGTTTGCTTTTAAACTGCGGTTTTTAAGATTATTTTAGCAAAATTGTTTTTTTAATTCTAGGATAAAAGCTAGTTTTAAAATTAAATTTATAGTTGAGGGTTAAGAATTGATAATAAATTTGTAGGATAATTAAAAAAAGTTTAGAATTACCCAATAATTGTTTGAGTATTCAAGCCCGTTAAAGAGAAAATGTTTCGCGTGTTATCAAGTTTCAAAACATTTTCACTATAGGTTATGCTGATATATGGTCTATTAAACTAGTTTGCTTTTAAACTGCGGATTTTAAGATTATTTTTAGCAAAATTGTTTTTTTAGGTCTAGGATAAAAGCTAGTTTAAAAATTAAATTTATAGTTGAGGGTTAAGATTTGAAAATAAATTTATAGGATAATAAAAAAATTTTAGAATCCAATGTTATTTTGTCTTTTTTTTTGTAGTTTTAGTTTTGTTTGTTTTTTTGTTTTTTCAACTTTCACCCAAATTTCCTTTTAAACCATTACGGATACTCACCGAACTCACTTGTAGTACCCTCATTATTGAGGATCCAGCAAAGAACCGAAATTTGAAATGTGCAAGATCCCGTATATTACAGCTACTTTTCCAGTGTATTAGTGCTAACAGCGCTTAGGAGGTTGTTTGCTCTTCGTACGAAGAGTTGAATGATGAAATGAACAGGTGAGCTACCTTATATACCAACTTTTAACCCAATTTATCCGCGTTTTTTTTTCCTTCTTGGTAATCTCGCGTTGAGAACGAGATTTGCCGTGGCCGAGATCCACTCACCTATATATCCCATCTTTTCTAACAGATCAACGTCGTACCTCGTCAAGAAAAACATCCCGAAAAGAAAGAAAAAATTCTTTCTGATTGAACCGCTATTGTTATTCAGGTTGTTTGACTGGGGTGGTTATCTACGTGAATTAACGCGAGTTGCTTAATAATTAATCTATTATACATTTAGTTTCTAATGTCATCACAAGGAAGACAAAAAAATCACTCGTGTCATATAAAACATTTTTTTACATACGAAGGACAAGTTGCTAAATTTTCCTAAATGTCAACAGTTGCTTTAAGAGGAGTATGATTCTAAGTAGGGATGACAAATGTCTATACTTTACTTATAAGTTTCAATTGTACTACAGATGTTTTTCGAAATTTCCTCGTTTAATAGGAAGAGGAAGCAGACGTATTATGCTGTAAAAATATTGCAAAAAGGTAGCCCTAGTGCCATATATACAATTTTCGTTCTTTTAAAGTTAGCTTTAAATAAAAACTTCATTTAGAATTTCATTATAAACAATGCGAACTCTTCAAATATTAATCCTTTAAAAAAAGGTGTTTTTTTTCTTTTATTTTGAACAGAGGATACACTTGACAACAAAAGTCTACTGTCTATAGAATAAATAAATCATTTGAAAGTACACTATACTGTATTTTGTAATGTAAGATTTTATGATTAATAAGATAAAACGACGACATCGACCATCAGCAATTGCTCAGCAACGTTTCGGGACCATGTCCCTTTATTCAAGCTCTAAATAAGTTAAAAAAGTTAAAA
>JAQGAO010005920.1:0-12951 GCA_034697705.1 Ommatoiulus sabulosus
TATAAAAGAACACGCGCGTATCCCAAGGCAACGTCGTGTGAAAATTTGAAAGCAATCGGTGAAGAACTTTCGGAGATAATACCTTTTACCATCAGGTCGACGTTTACATTTTTATTTATATAGATTTCAATATACTTTTTTAGGTTTTATTGTTTTTTATCAACAAATTCTTCTCAGTTCTTTACAATATAGAAAGAATAAATGCTCAACCTCATAAATACTGCTGCCTTTAAAACTAACCAACTTTATCACTTATAAGCCTTATTTAATTTGTCTTTTTCAGTTGTAAATTGAACGTGTTTGACATCAAACAATCCTCCCCTTTCGTGATTTCACTAAGTGATGTGAACATTTATCATAATGCACTTCCAAAAACTAATTTCCATGTCAATGCTACATTAAAGCTAAATTGACACGTGAAAAATAACAGTTTAATTAGGATTTCAATTCGATGCCACGTGGGATTTTCAGCCCTCTCATTTGCATACGATGATAAATTAAACCATTTTCGCACAAGTTCGGCAGAAAGTCACGAAGATATCAAGAAACGGAAGCAACGGATATATAGACTACATGTACTGACAGATTGATTATGACCGTTACGCTTGGATATCTCAAAACTTTTGCTTGTTTTCGGCGTTTTATTCTGTTTTGGAATACCTTGGAACGATGGAAAACTAATCCCCCCACCAATACCATATCGACAAAATCCCGCGGCCCTTAAAACTGTAACAACGCCACTAGCAGGCTGGAACAAAAGTGCTAAAATGCATGCAATCATGAAAAATATCTGGAACGTCGAACCCATCAGAAAGATTGACAATTTTTTGAAGATAACGGGATTGAGTTGCAAGATTGTGTGCGCTACGTACAGTATGTACTTTGAAGAAAAAAAAAATAAGAATGTGGTATCAAAACCATGCAGATTTGTCATGCAAGTGGTTAAAGAATGGGATTTTATATTTTGTATTACACGGAAATTCAGCTGTAAACTTCACATTCTTGGGAGATCGTAACTAGAAACACGATATGCAAAGCTCACAATTGGCAGGATGAATTACATGGCAATATTCAATGGCACTTTTAACATGTGACATGCTACATTATTTCTTGTTTAATTTTAAAACTAGAATAAAAGTCTAGTTATTCCTATGACATCAACTGGCACGATATACAAAGTGCACTTTAAATCTATTTCGCGAAAGCTGTAATGTATAGCGCTTGTAACATTGTTTCATTGTTTTCTGTACATCAAGTAAAACAATATGAAACATTGTTAGAGGTTTGCTAGGAACTAATTGTGTGATATTAAGAAGTTATAATTACCATTTTATCATTTATTGTATATATTTTATTTACAGAAGTTTGATTGAATATGTACATAGCCTACAGTACATCGTAATTAGCACAAAACCATAGAGGAATCATAGCGACCACAATTGTGCCAACCAGTGTTAAAATAAGTTGCAAACTTATAATATTCATTAATTATGAGAGGTTACTTCCCATCTTATCACAATTCAACAAAAGGATACAGTGTAACCTCGTTAATGCGAATCTCAAGGGTCTTCAAAAGGGTTTACTAATTGTGATATATTAAGAAGTTATAATTACCATTTTAACATTTATTGTATATATATTTTATTTACAGAGGTTTGATTGAATATGGTCATACAGTACCTCGTAATTAGCACAAAACCATGGAGGAATCATAGCGACCACAATCTCAAGGGGATCTCAAAGGATACAGTGTAACCTCGTTAATGCGAATCTCAAGGGTCTTCAAAACTTGTTCGTTTAAAATGCAGCTCGTATAATCAGAAGTCGGACGGGGAATGAAGTTCCACTGTATATTGAAAGTTATCAGATTGTATAAAAATCATCTTTAAAAACCGAAAGTGGTGGTAAGGCATGCAATAGAATTCCTAAAGAAATAGCCTATACTGTACTGAACCAAAAATCAAAAGTTGCCATTTACGAAATTGTACCATGTTTAAATACAGGCTCATTTGCTGCACTCAAACCGACTATATTTCACTACGACGAAATCTGAGGAAGTATAGCGGCAGTTCCGGTTAGTTCACGTGACATTTCCTTTGCTAACGTTATTTTTCATAAAAAATTGGTTTTGAAAAGTGGCCCGATTACATTTCCAGAAAACTACATTGTTCAATTTAAAGTGCAAGGCAAATATAGCCTTCTTGAAGTTTCATTTTGACGAGAACTTTAAATCAGTAAAGTAAAGATGTCCAACTCAAGAAGGTTGCTAATCCTCGTCCTCTTATTCTGTATTCAAATTTACTGGACCGAAGAAAGAGGAATCATAGCGGCCACAATTGTGCCAACCAGACATCTGGCAATATCAACAGCAAAAGAAAAATCAACGCCAGAAAATCCACAATGGATTTGGTCAAACACAATAACAACGATGCCATCATACTGGATGTGGCCCACCATAAGAGAAACAATGTTACCATACTGGATTTGGCAAACTACAAGAAAAATAAAGCAACCAACTTGGACATGGACATCATCGACTGCTCCTGGAGCAACGACAACAGCAGAATCAACAGCTTCAATTCATGAATTTTTAGATTTTAAAATTTTTCCCAATTGCGAGAAGATGGGATGCCCCTACGAAAATCAAGAATGTGACGTTGTAAATCATGTATGCAGAAAAATTGTGGAGGTTTAGACACGATGCAAAAACAAACTCTTGATATTTCTTCAATAGCATTACTATTGTCTGTACAAGTATATGATAATTGTTTCAATTTTACTTTTAACGTGAGGAACTAAAATTGTACATACGGTACAATACCTGCAATGGTAAAACGTTTGAAGGACACTTTCGTTTTAAGGTAGGATTTTAAATTCAAGAATTACTTTTCTGTATCTTAGTACGATTAAACTGCTTTACGCTATTTCATTTTTTCAAAGGCTTAAATTATCCCTTTATTGAAATAAAAATAAGTACATTTTGAAAGAATTCAAAATCAATGGCCCGAAAATAAAATACTTTAAAAAATTAACGATGCATGTAATTTAAAACTTTCTAAAAATTAATATCGAAAAAAATTAATCCTTATAACGGTGATGTTTTCGTATTGTGGGTATTTTGCGTATTTTGACGAATACACATTAAGTGTGCAAAAGTAAAAATCGGCAAGTTTGAGTTCATATAAATTGAATGTTTTTGTTAAAATTTACCTTGATCATGAGCAGTTTTGCTTTGTAATGAATAAATATATGCTCTAAATTAGTGTAAGTTTGGAATACTTCAACAGTTCTACAAATCATTTTGTGAAAACGTTAGTTAATTTGGTGTTAAATTATTAGAACTTATGGCATGGAAATAATAGTTTTCTCATACATTTTTGTATACGCTCCTAAAAGTAGAAATAAACCATTCAAAACCAAAAATTCCCAAGCAACATACTTTATTACAACCATGAGGCATTGCTGCCATTTTACAGATAATGATTATCATAATTTAAGGCATACCCACGTTTGCTAATTTCTCCATTTCAAATCGTATTATAAAAAATAAAATAAATCATTAAAAAGGGTTACAGAAACGTGATACCACTTTCTCGCGCAGAATTACAGGTACTGCTTGAACATGTTTCAGTAAAAAAAGAATGCAGCGTCATGCCAATTTACAAACAAAATAAAAAATGTATAGATCATGTGAATGATCTAGTTAGTGCTAGCATGCTGCAATTAAAAAAAAAAATTTGCAAACAAAGTTTCAACAGTAAAGATTTATGTCAAGCACGATCTCCATTTCCGGCGGACGCACCGGCGACGGATTGAGCATATTTTGATAAACAAAAAGGTGTTTATTTATATACCCAATCAGCAGTTTCGCAAAAGCCCAACCTTACACATTTTCTTAAAAATATCTCCACAAAAAGCTGATAAAGGAATGCAAACAAAAACAAGTTAACATGAAGGGACGTGAAGCAACGTCTGGATCCGGTGCCATTCTTAGGACTACAACTTTTCCCATGATTCCAGTCACGTACCATTTCCCTTCAATCTTATATAAACGGTGCAGTTTACATGTACATTCAGAAAGGTGGAGATCGAGTCTCGTCTCAGCTGATGGACGTATTAACAGAAATTTCTTAATTGGCTCTACAATCGATAAAGTAAAAATGGCTGACTTTCGCGCATTACTAAAACTGGTCCCGTTGCTCATCGTCGTCTTTTGCATCGGCATTCATTGGAGCGACCAACGACAGCATCCGTCCAGCTCCATTCTGCCAGGGTACCATCCGCTTGACCCCAGAAAACCCTTACGGAGAGCGTCAACAACGACACCAAATTGGACGAAATCATCGGCAGCATTGCCATCAAGAAACATTGCAAGAAAGGAACGGCCTGTTGGAAGATCACCAAATCTAAAATCACTGACGAAACGTTTTCCAAATTGCGTTCGCTTCGGATGCCCACCGGAACACGAATGTGATACTCACTTCAGAATATGCCGGAGACTTGTTGATGTTTGAACATGGAAGAAGCTAATTTAGCCTGTTCAGTGGCACTGACATTTAATAATATACAACAGCCTTTGTGACGTGGAAAAGCGAGTGTGGTATTCATATTTGCACTGTAGTTGTATCTTGAATGGAAATATGAAAACGTGTAAATTTTTGATATGTTTCTTTTTAGAATAAACACTGTCAATTAAAGTATATCTTGACAATTTTACTTCGATTATAGCCATTAACAAAATATACAGATAGACATATAATAAATATCTTAACATGTATTGCTAGAATGGATAAAGTTGTTTAAGCTCAAACATAAAAATGCAATACATGTAATATTTTCAAAATAGTTTTAACATGTTGGAAATTAAATCTTATGATAAATGAAATTTTTTAACTCGTACTGCAAAAGTGCATAATGCTTAAAACTTTAGCATTTTCTTCTGCATAATTCCTTTTAAATTGCTCGATCTGTTGAAATGATCGTCTTAATTTCATTATGATACCGGTTCGAGTTGCCATAAGTAATAGAGGACAAAGTTCGCTTTTCTAAAGAAGCCACCATATTGATAAAATGATGTTAGCACTTTGGCCGGATGCGTTACATCTGAAAGCCATTCTGAGCAACACGAAGACAACTGTAAGACTAATCTTTAAAAGGACACAAAATGGCGCTACCAAGTCACATGACTGAAACTAACCGGTGTAGGACATTCGATATTTTGAAAGCTTTTCACTAACTGGCTCAATTGCATAACTTAATTCAAGGATACCACTGCTAAACCATTTTAAGTTGTCTTAACTTTCTTGAGAACTGCAATATATATCATCAAATTTTATTTTGACACCTGAATTAATTTCCTTTTGGATATCAAGTGCGTCCATTATTGCAGTGTCATTGAAAAATTGAGAGTTGATCGTGTGAAGCATTTCTTCAGTAGCGCGCATCACAAGTGAATGGAACATGGCGGATTTTCGCAAATTTCTCAACTTCGTGCTAATTTTCATCATATTCGTATGTGTTTGCGTTCAGCAGGGTGAAGAAAGTCCAACTCCTGCGACAACAGGGCAGTTAGTGAAAAAGCCAGAAACTTTAAAATGGAGAGTTCCGATGGGACTAAAATGGATAACACCGTCAATAGAAACGGAAAAAACAGCAATCAGGAAGCGGTCAGTCGCGAACATAACGATGAATACAACTAACGCAATTTATCGAAAATCGCCAAGAATCAAAACAATATTTATGCCAAATTGTGTTCAAGTTGGCTGTCCCAATGAAGAATTTGCGTGTGATTTTGTGAGTCGTACTTGTCGAAAAACTGTGAATCCGTAAACGTGAATTGATTTTCTCTCTGAACAAATACGATTTATGGGTGAATTTCCCTTAAAGTGGTCTTTAATTATATCAAAAGAATATCTAGTGCGTCAGAAGAACTAACTAAAACGATTGGGTATCAATGAATTGGGTATCACCTGAAATGGGATTAATATTCCAAAAAAAGATACACAGTATATGCGCATGAGGTTGTTCTGCATCATGTGACGTTTTATTGGATGCTGTGCGTGCTTTAATCGAGATGTCATCGTAATAATGCCATTCATCCATGCTTTAGTTTTTTTATTCAACCGAGTATATTAATATTTATTAAATCAATTACAACAGTGTATCAGTGCATCAGTAAAGCCAGCTCCACACTTTACTTTTTCAAAAGAGAAACGCGAAATAGAAGAGGAAAGATGGCAATTTGTTTGAATTTATCAAACTTCTAGCTATTATAATCATGTTATCATGCTTCTGTGTCGACCAGTGCAATGTACGTCGAATTAATAACAAAATAAAAAACATTGCGAACAGCACCATATGTAAGGCTCGTTACGTTATGTTAAGGCTGTGAACGTTAATACATCCAACAAGTACAACGACAAGTACAATGAGACCAAAACGAAGATGATCAAAAATTCGACGGGTGAGAGTTGGCACATCAACCACCATAGCGACAAAACCAGGACGAAACGAAACTGAAATCGTAGAACAAGATCAATGAAGACTTCAAGCCCCGCATTCCCAGCATCAGCAAATCGACTAATGGCGGCAGTTGCAAATTGTGTAAACAGCGGATATCCAAACGAAAATTAGGAATGTAATATTATGCTGCACGTTTTTGCATTGTTTCTTATACAATATACTGTATACTGGTACATACTGAATATATATATAGGCTACTTTTCTGAGAAATGTGTTATAAAATATACATGTACATGTATATAGATATTGACTTGTATGTTCTACAGTACAAGAATTTTGTTCCTATCTTTTTGATTTGCACGTCCGTTTTTTTTTTAAAAAATATTACAGTATGTATCGGAGGTACGGCAATTCAGAAGATTAACAAAATTGGCAAGATATTTTTATAATTCTTTTAATAATTATGTGCATGTGCTTTTTTAAATTCTAAATTAAAGTGATTCATGGGGGACCTTATTGTGATACATGGTTCACCATAGAAAACCCAATTACTGTGCAAACGACCGCGCTAGCATTCTCTTTTGATACCCTTAAACCAGGTACACACCAAGGAAATTTAAACGAAACTTTTTTTCCGAAATTGGAAATTCAGTTGACGTAACTGGAAACTCCCAACAACTACTGGACCATTCGGTTATATTCCACTATCGGAAAGCAAGTTTCAGTTTAAGTTTCCAGGAGTATACCTGCCTTAATGCGTGTCCGGAAAATACTTCGCCAGCAATTCTTCGCCAGCAATTCTTCCCCAGCAATTCTTCGCCATGGTCAATTCTTCCCCAGCAATTCTTCGCCAGGGTCAATTCTTCGCAGGTTAAGTTAGGTTAGGTTAGTTAGGTTAGGCCAGCAGGGGTGTGGGGGTCCGAGGGGGGCGTGCGCCCCCCCCCCCCCAAGCTGGCAGGGGTTTGGGGGCGGAGCCCCCATTTAGGTGAGAAAACATTGGGAATAATATAATTAAAGATGGATTACAGTAAGGTTAGGCCAGCGGCGAAGAATTGTACCGGCGTAGAATTGCTGACGAAGAATTTTCTGTGAATCAGATTGACTATTCAAAGTTGTTCACACACTTTGAGAAAGGAGCTAGACGTGGTACAAACGGGTTTATCGGAATAGATGGGTGACCTAGAAAAAAATAGGCGTAAAACACATAATTGTGGCAAATAGTAGGCTACGTGATTACCAAACCCCATGCATGCAGCACTAATAGTTAAACTCAAGGAAAGATCACAGTCACGCATTACTGCTTAATTTAAAAGATGTACTGCATTTACATACAGCTGTAGTATAATGCAAGATGCGACGAGCAGTACATGTACCCTCGTACGTATTTGGGAAATTTCCACACCAGAAAACAAGTTGTGCAATACTTTCGATGGTCAAAAAGATTTCGTTCAATTTTTTCCAAGAATATAGTTGTTGACATCTGCCGTGCCAATAAAAAAATCGCTCTTATAACTGATAATAAGCAAAATATTGACACGATTTTTTTTAAAAAATCGCGGGTGCCTTCAGCCACCATATACATGTACACATACTAGTGTAACTACTTGTTGAATAAAATAGGATTGATTTCAAATTCAATACGTATACGTTTTGTCTCTCGTACTGTACCAACTTTGGTAACTTTTCAGATAGTGTACAAAAGTTTGAAAAATAATATACTTTCGACGATTATTGGAGTGATCCAGAAGGGTAAGGTATTATTTTGTATTGAGCAAGCATAGAAATAATTAGTTTGAGAAGTATATTATTGTCGTGGATATGTTAATCGTGTACGCAGGTTCGCAGGTACATTTTATAAAAAAACAATCCCCTAAAGCATTAAACGTCAATTTGCGGTACAATATGTCAAAATAAACGAAATTTGAAAAATGGTAGGACAAGACTTATAATCAAATTTTAGTAATTATAGGTTTTATGCAGTGCTGTGGCCGAAAATAAATTTAGATATACACTGTAAGAATTAATATTCAACTTTTTGAACAAATTAAGATTGTTTCCAGATACGGTATGGACTACGTGTAACATTTGAAAAGCAAGATGCATAGCAATCCCAGTGGCCATTTTTAGTAAGTAAATCTTCGCGTTTAAAATGACAATTGCATTGCTAGCTCCTGATAAGATTTTTTTCGAAAGTTATTTTAACTATGCAACGTTCTGCTGAAATGGAAAGAGTATTATTCATACTTCGATGTATCATCACTTTAAGAGTTCGTTCAAGCCATCCATCGATTTCCATACTCTGCTTATCATTTTTCAAAGACTTAGCACTTTGGTCGTTTACTTTTCGTCACTTTGAAGCCAGTCATGTGACAGCTTTCAGATATGAAGTGTTATCATGAATACAAATTGAAGGATGTTTGTTCAGTGGATGTCGCACTATACTAAATCCCCACCACAAATCACAAGTTCATTGTTATCATGAGACGTACGTGCATTCCCAGAAAGGAGTAATGAAGAATTTCACTAAACTGTTTATATTGCTGTCTTTTATAGTCTTTTTAGTATGTATCTGTATCCAGAACAGTAATGAAAGTAAAATCTTTTCGAGAACCACAACAAAGAGGCCTCGAAGACCAAGTCAAAAAGGAGCTGGATCGATCATAAGTAAGACGCAACAGTATCCCAGTGAACCTACAAAAATGAAGTCTAAGAAAGTTAACCTGACAATAACCTCGTCACCATCAAAACGGAGAAAACCAAAACAGAAAAAGCCATCCACAACCAAATGGAAAACATCGGAAATCCCAAATTGTAAGACAATGACAACACCAAAATGGAAGGCGAAGACAATACAAGAACAAAAGTTGAATACAACGCTAAAATGTGCATCCTCGTTTAAATCAAAATGGTCTTCTTCTACAACGCCAAAAAGATCTTCCTTAAGAACACCAAAAAGGTTATCCTCTAGAACACCAAAAAGATCGTCCTCAAGAATACCAAAACGCTCATCCGCTACAACACATATACCGATTTACGCGACCACAACAAAATTGACTTCCACGACACTGTCAAAATGGATTGTCTCGGCAGCGCCAACCAAAACTGTCTCAACAACAGCAACGCACAAATTTGATAAGTTAACAACAAGAAATGGGGGGAAATCAACCATAATGCAGATAACGCAAGACACGACATCATCCGTTTCACCTAGGAGCAGACTTGCGAAAACAACGATGAGATCTTCCTCTGCAAAATCCCATAGATTTATAATTTTTTTAGTTTTACCAACTTGCTCTCAAGTGGGATGCCCCGACGGAACTTATGAATGTGATAGAGAAACTCACAAATGCAGAAAAATTGTGTATGTTTGAAAATTACTTTCTACCTTCATCATTCGTGCTCTAAAATTATAAGCACGTTGAATACATAATGTTCAATCTTTATGAGTTGGTATTTGTATTTGTTCAATCAAAAAGAAATTATTCTTATAATTTATAAATGAGATGGATATTGTCTCATCCATTGGCTGGCAATTTAATCTATCACTAATTAATACCTTCGTAATGTAACGTGGTACGTGATATGCAGTCTATAGATACTGCATGCATTTATTGATTGGATAAGAAAACGTAACTGACCATTTGGAATTCCATGAAATAAAATTGACATATTAAGTTTTGTCAAAAGAAAAAAAAAAGAAAAACATATATCCTAAAAATAAATTTCACAATGACAGTCTATAGATACTGCATTTATTGATCGGATAAGAAAACGTAACTGACAATTTGGCATTCCATGAAAGAACAGTTATTAACATGGGATAATTTCGTTTAAATACTTTATAACGAGCATAACCAGTAACGTGTCGTAACCAGAAATAAATAAATTAATCACCGCCCAATAAATAAAATTGACATAGGCCTACTAAGTTTTGTCAAAATAAAAAAAAAACATGAAAAACACATCTAAAAATAAATTTCACGATGACAAATCATAAATCGAATTCATTTTGACAAAATTAAAAAATTAATTTTATTTGAACTCCTGTTCTTCTTACGCATAGAATTCTTTCAAAAGATGCTAATTAACGGAATTTGAGCCATCAAGTTAAGCAAATCATTAAGGTGAAATATTTGTCAACCTTTCAAGAGAATATATGGCGTCAACTGTATTCCAGATAACTTATCAGGGCTCATTTGGAAATGCATGTAGGCCTACCTTTGTAGTTTGATAGCCTACTCATACATTTTGAAAATCTTATAAAATTAGTTGTTATACAAAATGTCTTACAAGACAAAGTCGTGAACAGGAGATGGTCCGATTTGGTGCGCGACAGTCAGCAATCAATGCTAGAGATAGATGTAAATTTTGTAACTTTTTTTTCAAAATAAATGTAATAAAAATGGTGCTTGGATATTTATTTATTCCGTTTATTTAAGAGGTGCATTTTTTAACAAACAAGGAAGTGCGCTAAAAAAATAGTCTGGAGCTCACTATGATGCAGAACTACAGAAAGTCAGCTAGCCTCTTTTCCAATATTTTACCATGGGAAAGGCCAAATGGAGCAACACTGTTTGCGATGTTTACTTAATTTTCACTTATTGACATAATGGTTTCGTTGAAATTGCTTATCAATTCACAAGGATACCGTAGAGCCTCTGATTGAGTACGTTATATGGCTAGTATGCCACGTGACATTTCTTGCAGATAATTCTGTCGTCAATCTACCAACCCATTTGCGCAGTTTAAGTTACGTTATAGGATTCTCTCCACTATGAGCATTTTTTGGATTGGAAAAAACCCGCAGTAATAACAGTGTAAATGGCAAATTTTCGAAAAATCGTTAAGCTGCTGCCAGTTGTCATATTGCTGGTGTGCATTTGTATTTCCTTCAGCGATCAATGTCGGAGAACAAAGAAAAACAAAACGCCTTCGAAACCATCAGCAGTGCAGCCATCAAAAGATAACTCTAGAGCGCCAATATCAAAATGGACGACGCCATTGGCACCAAAATTGAGGCCTCAAACAACTCCAAGATGGAAGTCACCATCAACTATAAGACTGAAGCCAATAACAACACCAAGATGGAGACCACCATCAAATTGGAATCCACGGACGACATCGAAGTGGAAACCGCCATCAAATTGGAATCCACGAACAACACGGAAATGGAGACCACCATCAAATTGGAATCCACGAACAACACGGAAATGGAGACCACCGTCAAATTGGAATCCACCAACAACACCGAAGTTAAAAGTGCAACCAACAACACCGAAGTTAAAAGTGCAACCAATAACACCAAAAGTGCCAATTTTTGTAGTAATGCCAAATTGTCGGCAAGTTGGATGTCCCGACGTAAAATACGAATGTGATCCAGAAACTGATACGTGTCGAAAAATTGTTGATGTTTGATTATCCAAGGTTTACAAGACTATTAAAGACAAAGTCTCGAATTTCGTGCAAAACGGTTTTTTTTCATTTCTAATTGAAGAACACATGCTTACCTTTGGAGCATCCCAAATATCGGAATAAAAATTCTCAAAAAATAAAGCAAGAATAGAGACAGCTTTGAGTGTCGACCGATAAGTATATTTGGGTGCTCCAAGCTAAGTACACGACGCGACGCTTCTCTGGAATCGAAAACTACCAGAAATGGACCAATAGAGTAAAAGATGCATGTTTTATAATGTGCAAGTCTGAGTTTCAATGTTAGGTATGTATATTAATTTGTGTTTAGTTTTTCGGAAACATAAATCACATATAGTTCTTGTCCTAATGAAGATTGCCTTGTTTTCTCTACGAATAATTCTTACGAATAATTCTAGAAGTGTACCAATGTGGTAAGCAAAAATGTGTTATTTGTAAAATTTTACATTAAAATAAAATTGATAATCAAATACAGTATAAGGCATACAATTGTATACTTGTATGCATACCTAATATCTATACATGTATATTCGGCATTAATTCAATCATGCAAACACATTTAAAATGTACAAAAGTGTACAAAATAGCGTAGATCAAAGTTTTCGGAAAATAAGACAGTTAACTTCAAGCTGACCCAAAGAATTAGCTTCCCAAGATAAATCTTTCTTATAACTCATGATTAAGCAGCGTTGTTTTTTTCCAAACAAACCTCTTTCAAATTTTTCAAATAAATTTTCTGCAGAATTTCCAAACAAATCTCTTACACAATTTCCATACAAATCTCTTTCTTTCACAATTTCCATATACAATTTCACATTTTCTCTTTCACAATTTCCATACAAATCTCTTTCACAATTTCTATACAAATCTCTTTCAGAATATCCAACTCTCTTTCAGAATTTCCAAATCCCTTTCAGAATTTTCAAACTAATCTCTTTCAGAATTTTCAAACTAATCTCTTTCAGAATTTTCAAACTAATCTCTTTCAGAATTTTCAAACTAATCTCTTTCAGAATTTTCAAACTAATCTCTTTCAGAATTTTCAAACTAATCTCTTTC
>JAQGAO010005921.1:0-12950 GCA_034697705.1 Ommatoiulus sabulosus
AGCATGGCGAATTAAAAGTTTCGCCAAATAAATTAAGTTTTACGTCTGGGGGAAAAATCAATATGCTGTATATTGAGTACGAAAAAAACGAGTCTTAAACGTTCCTCAGCCAGCCAGTATAAAATAATACTGATGGATGAGGAACATTTAAATCTGGTCCATAAAATTTCAATCATATTCAACCACTTGAAGATGAGAAATGTCGACAGCCTTGAAATATTAGTTTTATGATCCACTACGCTTTGCTCATTACACCTTATTGGTAAGCAAAAGCACCGTTATTTAATATTAGAAAACATCGTCTCGCGGAATTTAATTTGTAAGTTTTGTAATTTCATAAACATTTGATGAGAATGTCCATCAACCTCATGAAAGCTTTTGGGAATGAATGGATAAGTAATGGTCGAGTAATTTCGACAAGGCTTAAGCTTACCTGACTATCATGAACACAAAATGCCGTGTTCTTGACAGCGCTGCATTTCAGAATGCGCCATATCACCGTGGCCTACCCATTGGAAACCAGTTGGTTTAGAGTGCATTTTGTGCATCTCTTCAAGTCCACTTCCTAACCAGTCTCGAGCAAGATTTCCAGAAACCCTGCTGACAACAGCACAAACCTCAGATTGGAGAAGGCAGCTGCAGTGGTATACCAATATCTGAACGATGCTCGAGATTGATATCCAACTCTTATACCCTTTAAGAGGTGCTACAGTCGAACCTCGTTAAAACTAATCTGAAAGGACGTTAACAGTGTGTTCGTTTAAACCGCAGTTCGTATTATTAGAAGTCACAAAATACATGACTTCAATAATAAGAACTAAAGTTTCACTGAAGTTTGGATGAAATATCAACCCAAGTACATGTATATGAATGAGAAGGTGTACGTTGCAACATTTATCGAGGAATGCCTCGTTGTTGTATCTTTTTTAAAAACATGCATACATGAGTATCGAGAATGCTCGGGAACTCGAAAATTCATTCGTTTTAGCCGAAAATGTGTAATATCCGAATATGGAACTCGTCTTAAACGTATAGATTCGTCCAGTTCGTACTGCCAGAAATTCGTACAAAGTTATATAGTTCTTTTAATGAGGTTCCACTGTATAAATCGTGTTTCCCAAGAATCCCAATGTTCTCACGGTTGCAATTCGACGTATTCAGCCCATATCGTGTCCGAGTACACGATCCTGTATTCTGTTTCTAAATGTCGCTTTTCCCTGCTGGATGAACCAGGTAGAAAATGAAGTTCTGGGTTAAGAGTGCGTGGGCAATTGCAGCCAGAACTTTTCAAAGGAGACCGCCGAGGGTCGCGACTGTTGGAGCGTTTTGTTTGCACCCTTTATGCTTCAATTTGCGTAGAAAAGGGAACTGTTTGTGCCTTCTGTTCGAGTTAGCTAATCTACGTTAAGAATGTAGCTCTTCCTGCATTGTTGTTCCAAAAGGAGCCACTTTGGAGGACAATGCATTTTCGTCCCGCAGAGGCTCTCCAGCTAAATAAACTCATTGAAGAAGAAGGCGGATGAGAAAAAAAAAAGCAAGCGGGGAAAAAATCCCACTCTTGGCACACAACCGCCGTTTGAGTCGCTCTGTTTGCCGCTCCAAAACTATTTCAATGCAAACACTCCATTATAGGATCACTTTACTAGTGGCGTCGCCGTGCATCCGTGCCTCCTGCGCCATGCCTTCTTCAACAGCGTTTAGGCCTCAACAACTCCGATGAGGAGCCTTAAAACGCCATTGCTGCATGTGCCGCTTCAAATATTGATTCAGTCTTAAAAGGACACTCGAAAATAAGTCCGCTTTTTAATTATGAGCATCATAGCCGATGTTCTTCACCTTAGAAATCGCAAAATGCAGGTGAGATTTAAATGCTTACTCTAAAAAAGGTACTTCGAAGAACCCCAAAAAAGGTTCTTTTTCAAGACCTTTCTAAAGGTTCCAAATATACAAATAAGGTTCAATACACTAAACTCTTTTTAAGGTTCTTTATAAATTGAAAAGGTTCAATACATTTAACCCTTTTAAGGATAATTTTTTGAAAGGCACTTCTTTTTGGAATATTTCAGTTCACGAAAACCCAGCAATTTGAATTAAAATGTTCACATAATAGAACAAACATCCAAATCTAAGAAAAGTCTCGATAAATAATTAAAATATGAATATGCACATTGATTTTATTTTCGAAATCCGATTTCCTCAAGCCAACAGTTATGGTAAGAATACATTGAATGCTTATTGCAGGCGCTTACCACTCTACGTACAACCACAAGGTGAGGCATAAGTCTGTTTTCGGATCAAACAAACCAAAATACTATATAATTTATGGACTGAACGTGATGAGATAGAATCGAATTGTAATATTAGTGGTACATATGGGTAAGAACACACAGAATGCTTTTTGCAGGCGCAAGAAAACTTTACAGACTTATGCCTCACCTTGTAGTTGTACGCAGAGTGGTAAGCGCCTGAAATAAGCATTCAATTTATTCTTACCCTCAAGCATGAAAAGAAAATGCGCGAAACATTGCAGTTTCTGATTTTGGAATGCAGATTTCACGTGGTGTGACATTCCTGAAGAGGTTTCTCCAAGAACCTTTAGAACTATGCAGAGAACTTTGCACTTTTCTGAAAAAAATCTCGAATGAACCTCAAATTTTTTAGAGTGCACGCAATAATAATAATAAGGAATTGGGATAGGAGGGGTGATAAACTCAACTTAAACCTTCCCATGTAGTCATAAGTTACAACAATTGCGAATAAAATATATACACCTACAGTGCAATGAAGATGAGGCGTGGTTAGAAGATATACATGTACAAATAAAGGTTATTACCAGAAATGAATAAAGTATACTTTTTTTGGAATTTTGTACAAAATTCATACAAGGTGTTTACACAGGGTATACACAATTACACACAAGATAGTTCATTATATAGTCTGCCCACTGTTGCCATGGGTGAGTGCACGGCCTCGAAGATTGACCTAATCATCCTTAACTGTTCAACGCATCATATTTTTTATAACTTCATAAATGTTGAAATACATGTACATGTACGCTAATCAAAATTAAGTTTATACTTTTTTTTATTCAGTTTAGGTATGGTGTATAAAGTTGGTAAACTTTCAATATCTTGATAATTATTATAAGGTATACAACCATCATATGCTCAAGAACGCCAAATTGATGAATTTTCGCATTTTTGCTCACAATAGCTCTCGCCACATGTTCCATAATTATTGATCTAAATACCACAATTTCTTGTTCTTATCAAGATTTTTGTGTGTGTGCTAATTCAAGGCAATTGCAAGAGACCATGGCAGAGTATACTGTGCCCATGGTTGTTTGTGCAAGGATTATAAGGGCTCATACCAAGAACGAACAGTTGCAGTTCACGTTACTGACCTTGTACGAGCAACGAAAATATATTTTGCATTTTTCTCACGCTTCAAACGATGTATTTTGAACCGTTTTTCCGTTCAAAACTGATTTGAAATTGGTTCGGCCCACACTAATTGTTACTCTCACCATGGACAATGATCACTGTGCTGTCCCGTTGCATTAGGCCATACTGCACTGTTGGGGATGGCAGTTTGTGAGCGAAGAGGCAATTAAGGCTAAACGAGTGTCCTAAATTCAAGGTGTGGAATACCTTGTTTCTGCCATTGTTTTTCGAAAACACGGTGTACCGCCGAAAGAGTGCAGGACGTGGGAAACATCGGCTTAACCCTTTGCCAACAAAGCCACTTTCAATGGGACATTGTTCCAGCGGACATCAGAGATGGGCACGCAATCCATGATGGATTACAAACGAGAAAGCGCAGCTTTTATTTTTCACATTTTTTTTTTAAATTCGCGTTTGGGGACACCTTAAGAATTTATGAACAATGCAGCTCTTGTATTGGGCATGGGGCGTGCTTAAGGTCACATTCAGTAGCAAATGTTATAGTGTGATACCTATAGATAACGATAACCCAATTACATTAATAACATTGAATAGCAATAGCAATTGCTTAATGGCAACTTTGAAATAGATTTATTATACCCAACCAATATTAACATTCGAATTTATTTCTTTACCTTCCGCACTTGAAATAGCTTCATTTCATAAGTCAATAGTTCAGTATTAACATAATTGAAAAACTTGAAGGTCAATAATTTCCAATACGAAAATAAAGCTCGATATGCTAGATGTCCAAAAAGTAGATGCGTTCACTTTCGACTAATTCTCATTTAACCGCACGGCACAAGTAAAGAAAAGTTACAGTAATTATACATGTATTTCAAAGCTTTTACTTAACATTGCAAATCAATTACTTGTAACTAAATTTAAACACGTAAATAATTTCACGAACTCGAACAACGCGCCACACGACAGCATCCGAACGCTGTTTTGTACTAATGCATTATGGGCTTTATTTATTTATTAAAGAAATTACCCAAAATGCTTTGAGAGCAAACAACAAGTTCCATACGTTCCTCACGGAATCTCCAGATTTGTTTTTCGAGCATGTTGCTAATTAATCGCTAGACATTGCCAACTACGTTACTGTAAAATGAAATAAAAGTCGAGCTTCGAATAAATTTCAAATGCTTTTTATCGTTTCTTTCAAAATTAATACAAATTCGTAGTGATTTCACCTAGAGAAAATGCACTGATCCAACCGGCTGAGCTAGTTTGTACAGGCAGTTCTTGAATCTCGAGATTCGTGGCGAGCGAAGGTTGTCTTGACCTTCTTGTGCTGATATAGACTGACCACCACCTTGCAAATGGCTTTCGTTCGCAAATCGTACGTGCTAGTAACAAAATGTGGGAAGTTAGGAAAAGCAGACATCATTAGGTCATTCTCAGGTGAGTAGCTGTATTGATGTGAAAATATACTGTACATGTACAGTACCTTGGTTCAGTTTGAGGAAGTACCAAACACGAAATATGCGGTCATGTCTAGACCTGGTGCTAATAGAGATGATGTAATTGGTAAATTACACACTGTTTACTCCCCAAAATTGACTAAATTAACCCAGGTTCATGTATTAGTGTGCTCTAGCTACAAGTACTGTATATCACATATACACTTCCCAGGTCTTCTGGAATATGGGAAATTTAATTTGGCCATGACCTAGATTACATAATTGGCACTGTCCTTGGGTTTTTATTAAAACTGATGAAATAGCAATAAATACATTTTATGTCTATTTTGTTGCCAAAATTTTCCAAAATTGCCGTAATCTCAGATAAATGTTACTTTATAGACAACATAAGATTTGAGGGATTGAATCGATAACATTTCCCAAACAACGATGGGTCTCAGACGAAGCTTTACTAAGATCACTTTTAATATCACTTGAATATCACTTTTCACTCCCGTGATATAACCACAGCATTAACCATGAATGCAAATTTTTAAACCAATTGTTGTGTCGATTTTGCATACGTTGATTTCATGACTGCTAACAGTGTCGTTCATAAAGATCCCGAGTAGGCTATCCCTATTGTAACATCATTTGCAACTAGTAAGACCGTAACAAACATCCACATATTAGATCATACCAGATTAAAAAATTGATCGAGTAGGCTACTAACCAAATTTAAAATAAATAATGGTCTATACAATTTGGACAAATATTAAAGTCTCTGATACCCAATTTCTTCTCCTCGGTTTTGTAGAACCAGTTAACTTTGCATAAAATCTTCAATGAAAAATTCAGTTGACAATAAAGAATTTCATTTCAATAGAAATCAACTTTTTCAGGGGTAATTCTTTATACAGTATATTTAGAGAAAATGCAGTTTATTTTTACAGGCAATATTTCTGTCTTGAGGACATAGTTTCTGTAAATCCATCAAGCCTTTTTGGTCAATTATTTCCTGATACTTTCATATTTCAAAAAAGATCCAGGTTGCAGAAATCTAAATCCATTTAAAGCTGATGCTGCAGAATGGTGGTTTTCAAAGAAATCCTAAAATACAGTGATTTGGTTAATCTCAATAGAATTTTTTTTTAAAAAAAGCATCGCAGTTCTGTAGATTAAAGAAAGAACGACAGTAGACCTTGACACTGATATATTGGCTCCATTCACTCGTGTAGAGACAGGCAATAAGCTTACGTTATTAATAAAATCATGCGCCGCTGCTGCGCCTCACATTGTTCAAATACGAAAACACAAAAGAGAGCGAAGGAGTCGGAGAAGGTGAGGTAAACAAAATCATAGATGGATGGATGACACTGGCGTGTACACGATACAATTGCTTTTGTATCGTGAGAATCTTTCATCCTCCGTTTGCTTAATTTAGATGGATGGGGTTGCATAAGGATGCAGGCTGCTTCGTTAGCGTCGTAATTGATAACAGTAGTGGAAGGTAGTGTTAGCGCTTCAGCGTTTGGCATCAGATGGGCAAAACATGCCAATTCCACCATGCCTGATGATTAAATAATTGAGTAAATTAATTAAAACATAGTCTTACAGGGATGGCGTTGGAATATTTTTGTTTTACATTGTTAGTGCATGGCTTGATAATGGAGATAATTTAATTCTTACCTTGTTCAGGAGAACATTTAATGACAAGAGGAAACTATAAGATCAGATAAGATACTAGTTAGTTAGTATACTTTGCACTTAACAATATTTTTAGATGGCAGTGCATCTTTTGCATGAAATTCGGACATCCTGACTAATATACATGTATTCCATTTTTTCGTAGTCAATGTTTTAGAAAACCAAAGCGTGGCTGCTCCTGTCTTTGTTTATGTACCTATACAGGTTTCATAAATTAGAGTATTAGGCAGAGAAAGACATTGTTGATATATCGGCCAGCATTTATTATAAAAATACTTATTTCTAGCTACTGTTTTTCAGGTACATAACAAAAACCTGGAAACTAATCTTGCCTGTCCATGTAATTTTGCCTTCAAGATAAATTCTAATGACATTGCTTTATTTTTCATTTAACCGTTTTCCCTATGGATGATTCAAGTATCTAGTCAAAAATGGGCAAGTATTCAGTGATTGCAGTCCTAAATCTGTTTCGTAAAACATTTTTCATCTTAAGTAATTCGTTGATTGTTCAAATGTCGTTATAGACAACAAAGCCTCTTGTTGGTTTTATTGGCCTGGGAAACATGGGAGGCCACATGGCACGCAATCTTTTAAGTAAAGGACATTCTTTGGTGGTTTTTGACGTTTATCCCGAAGTCATGGCATCACTAGTTGAAGCGGGTGCAGTAGCTACACACAGCCCTGGAGAGGTGGCCGAAAAAGCTAGCCGCATCGTTACAATGCTGCCCAACAGTCCCAATGTTGTGGATGCATATTTGGGTAATAACGGGATTTTAAGGTACGGAGATTCCTGTTCTTTCTTTAAGATGTTGAAGTGAAATTTAATCGTTTGAAATTGTCATTATTAAGAGAAAAATGCTTTCTTAAATTTATTTACACATAAGAGCGATTCATATGCTCAGAAACAAGGACAAGAACAACACCCGTGAATAAATAAATGGGAATTAGTCTTCTCAAAGGTTCTCAAAAAGTTCACTTTAGCATCTTCTTAAGATTATCGATTTTTAAATTTCAAAATGTCGTTAAAAAAAACTTAACATTTGTAGCGGTGTTAAACCTGGCACGTTATTGCTGGACAGTAGCACCATCGACCCATCAACGTCCAGAGACATTGCGGCTGAAGCTAAAAAGAAGGGAGCTGCTTACATGGATGCCCCAGTGTCTGGTGGCGTGAATGTGGCAAAAGCTGGCAATCTGACCTTCATGGTGGGTGGAGATGCAAAAGATTTTGTAGAGGCCAAGCTTCTGCTGGATTGCATGGGCAAAAATATAGTACACTGTGGGGTCGTCGGCACTGGACAAGCAGCAAAAATCTGTAATAATATGTTGTTGGCCATTGGTATGATTGGAACATCAGAAACGATAAATTTAGGTAAAAGGTAAGAATTAAGCTTTGAGCTTAAATAAAGTTAGATTTATCTTCAAATACCTTCTTTACAAAACTATTCTTCTGAAGTCATATGGTTGATACATAATTGTGAGTATAGTATCTCAAAATGTGAACTTGCGTAGTGTGCTCTGTAACACCTTTAAAATTTATTTTAAGAACTTAATCTTCAATTTTTTAGATTTATATTTGTAAAAAAATATTTTTTAACCCTATGTTGCATAGTTTCTAAAGCTGCATACCAATTAACAGTTTTGCAAATTTACATTCAGTGAGTGTTAGAACAAGCATGCCAAAAGTTATTTTACACTAAACTGTTCTTTTACACGATCAAATTCCATCTGAATTAAACTAGTTATAAACCATCTTCAAAAACAAACCAATTTTTAACTTATTGCACCACCGCTTCAGAAATGACACCTCAGAAAGGATTCTCTCTATATATGTAAATATGCAAAAATGATTAAAATATTTCACTTAACTTATTTAGGTTGGGCCTGGATCCAAAATTATTGACAAGCATTCTTAATAGCAGCTCAGGTCGATGTTGGTCGAGTGAAGTTTATAATCCAGTGCCAGGGGTGATGGAAGGCGTGCCATCTGGCAATGACTACCAGGGTGGATTCAGCTCTGCATTGATGACTAAAGTAACTACAATCTGTGGGATTTACATTTGGTTAAGTTGATGGTGTATACCAGAAAATGAAAATTCATTTTTGGGTTCTTTTGTTTGCAGGATTTAGGCCTGGCTCAGAATGCTGCAACCAAAACAACATCCCCAACTCCCCTAGGTTCATTGTCTCATCAGTTGTATCGGATTATGTGTCAGAAAGGATTCTCTAATAAGGATTTTTCATACATTTACCAATTTATTCAAGAGAACAACAGCAGCAGCAAATGATGAAATAAAGTGATGGATTTCTATCAATTCTTTACCACTAACACATTCGTAATACCATGAAGCTAGAACATGCCAAAACAGTTTAAAAGATTATTTGGATAAAATCAGCTAAAAATAATTATTTACTATTATCAGTATCAAGATTTTGATATGTAAGTGACATCTGTACATTTCAGAAGAATAGAAATGTTATTATTGTGGCCAGTAAAGACTATTTTCTTAATGATAATTTGTGTCCATTTCTTATAAAGGGATTTGTTGGCATTTCAGGTCTTCTGGATTTGCAGGACAGTTGTTTAATAACACATGAAAATTACAAATTAAGCGAAAAGTTTCATGCGACTTTAAGCGCTTAGATTTTTAAAGATAAGCTTGAAGAGTGAGCTATTTGTCAAAGAGCAGATTTTCTAGATTTTAGAATCAAACAATACCCTAATATAATTTATGAAAAACATTAAAAACAATTTTAAAATTTTTACGTTTTATGCTTTTGTAATTATGTATGCTAAGTAATCTAGTAATAAAACAAAATTATTATATTTGGCTTTGACATTCTTGTGAACTGATTATACAAAATGCCGTTATATTTCATCAATACAATTAACACTGGACCCTTGACATTTTGTGTCTTATTGGAAAGGCTTTTCTTGCGTAATTCATTTTGAAAATCAAAATCAAGTGTGTCAAATTATCCCCTGCGGATAAAATTGTCATCAACAGTTAGCTTAAATCTGTATTAAATTTATACTCTGACATTCTGCAATGTAAATTATGTTTAGCAAATCAATGTTGTAGCTTATCTTATACATTTATTTTATAGAACATCTTGAGAAAAATTTATCTTGTTTGACTTTTCTACCATACATCAACACTAAGATCAGTTTTTTTCCATTGAGAGTGAGCCTTTAGTTATAATTTATCAAGGATAAAATAATGTAGAATTATTGCAATTTTAATCCAAAATCACTGCAGTTTGAGTTTACTATAATTAATATCAAAATTTCATTATTTGACCAAAATCACTTTTTTAGTCATTCATTCACAGCATGATCAGGTGAAGTGAGCATTCGTTTCATTACAAAATCAATGAAATAAAGATATTTGTGTCATTGTATAATTCTGTTTCATACCACATAACAGGCGTTAACATAACAATAAATGATGAAATTTCTTAAGTTTCCCACTCAACTGGTTCATCCATTGTTTGGTGCAAACGTTCAATTTTGTTCTTTTTTTTGCGAATATAGAACGCATTCGGTAAATTTAAAAATTGTGCAAATTGCGGAAATATTTGGGTAAATTGGGATTGTTTTGTAGCAGGATGTGATATTTTTAAATTACTTTCGTAAATAGTTTAATTTCTTTCCTTTACAATTTGTTTAATCAGATTTTGACTTCATACTAACGTCAATACCGTTGCTAATAAACGGTAATAATGGGGCGCGAAAGCATCCTTATTAGAGCACTCAATTATAATAACAGTGGTACTCAACCAAAAGTTTTTCGGATCGTACTTTAGCAATCATGAAATCAAACGTGCAAAAGGAATGAATTCATGTTTTTCTTTTAAAAAACTGCGATAACATCGAGTGCATTTTTTAAACCAATTAAAATGGGTCGATTTTGTACCAAGACTTCCTGTCTGCCAAAGTATGATTCGTAAATTAATCTTCTGTCTGAGTACCCCTATTGTTAAGAAACCAACAAACTTGCCCTTGGTAAAAGCGACCTATTGTATCAGCATTTATGGTGATATATTACGGCAAGGGGAAGCAATATTTTACTGCTTTCATGCAGTAGTGGGAGGGCATAAAAAAATGAATTTGCACATATGCAACTTACTCAGGAAAAGTGTAGCGTGGATTTATTTAAACTGGTGAATTGTTGAGTGATCGGTGAAATGTTGATATTTGTCAATGCCAGGCAATTTTTTTTATTTCTTCGTTCATGCTGTTTCTTTTTTGGCGACTCCATTTTTACCACTTTTCTAAAAAGAAACGGAGTAGAAAATAATGAGTATCGCTCCACTGCATCTCTCTCAAACGCAGTCATTCAGAGTCAATTCAGTTGCTTTCGTCGAAGCAAAAAAAAAAAAAAAAAAATGCGCAAGAGCGAGTCAGGAAATCAAAATAAATTGTATTCCTTCATCCATCCAACTCGCGAACATATAACTTCAAAAGAAATGGTTCGGATAGAAGAAAAAAACAGGATAAGACAAAAGAAATTAGTCTTAGTTGTTTGCTAATATACAGTAGGAGATGCACGCATCACGATAGAGATTAAACATTTATGGGACGGTATTTTCACCAAAATAGAAGATAATGAGTAGAAAAATGGTAGGGAATTTCAAAATATACATTAAATTAAAAAATACTTCGCCACTAATTTAGTTTATATCGCAAGTTTTCAGCTTATAAACATTAACGCAAGTATAAATGATCCACATGCATACAAAGACATCTCGAAATGAAAAAAAATTCGTATTTTAAAACCATATAGGGACCCAAAAATGGGCTAAAACCGACCAAACTTGCTTGGAAAATCCTTTTATGTGAAAATAAAATCGAATATACCAGAATATACCATCGAATATTTATTCGATATTACATTCAAGTCTATAAAATAATGTGAAAGCTATTTTGCATTTATAAAAGCTTCGTTGATTAAAACTGGGTTTAACAACAGATTGACGAACTTTGAATATAGTTGATTACTGCAATTCTTAAATTTCTTGCAAAATACAAAAGAAGAAAAGAAAGAAAGCTATCGATCTCGACAAAGTATATTCAAGTAATGGTCAATCAGTCATCTGAGCCAAGATGGCGGCTAAGGAGATTTTGTCAACTTTCCCATGCACTTGGCTATATCTTCCTTGGTCGTGATGTTCTATAATTAATAAGTTCTATCCATGTACTGTACATGTAATGAATACATAAATTAACCTTCAAAGACCATAAAGTATGTCTTTAGAATTAAGAAACTGCTTGAAAATCCAGAAAATGTACAATTTAACTTTGCATTAGAATTTAACTATAGCTGTTAGCCAGGGCACTGCTTTATAAGGGTATGTAGGGTTTATTTCTTTTTTGCTCCGAATCGATTTCAGTGGCAGTGAATGGGATTATCAACGTTGTATAGAAGTGACAACAGCATAGATTAGAACAAATTCTGCGTGGCATCGCGGCGCAGGCGTCCCGATCCGAAAGTCACTCCGCAGGGACTCCTCTCCATCCAATAGTTCAAATTAAAGGATAAAAAAGATAGATGAACTAACAACGTCTTTGCATCCGATTCTGGCATGTCAACCCGATTCAACACAAACTCAAGAGTTACCAATGATGAAGCCTCATTTCCTGAATGGTTTTTGCCTAGCCGTTACGTTCCACTTGTCTGCACGCGGAATGGAAGTTAAAAGTAAGGAACACGTTGGGGAGACACGCTGAAAGTAGACAACAAAAAACGCTTTTAACATCGCGACTAACGGTGACGTGAATAAAATGAAAATTAAGCGATTTGGAACGAAGCAAAAACGAAAAAATACAAAAGCAAAAAAAAAAAAAACTACGCTAAAAGGTGGCTCATTTGTCGAAGAAATATCTTACAATTTGTATTCTTAACCGGCTTAAAAAAGCGATTTTATAAGACGAAATGAAGAGAAATCTTTAGCATATACAGTAGGGTCAAATGATAATTGGCGAACTTTAATTACTGGAAAATTTTGGAAATAAGTAAGTCTTGAAATACTGAGAATTTACAGGGTCCCCCCAGAAATTTCAATTTCAACTTCCCTAATTTTTCCCTGACTTTTCCAGGTTTGAAAAAAAAAATTCCCTGACCTATGACAACGTGAAAAATTGCCATTTTC
The DNA here is from genome assembly GCA_034697705.1 of Ommatoiulus sabulosus. Lineage (NCBI taxonomy): Eukaryota > Metazoa > Arthropoda > Diplopoda > Julida > Julidae > Ommatoiulus > Ommatoiulus sabulosus. The sequence goes on from JAQGAO010005921.1 coordinate 12,710, forward strand.
CAAAATTGACACTGGAAAATATTTTTTTAAATTCACTAACTACAATTTTGAAAATTAGCATAGAAATTATTTAAAAATTAAAAAATTTGCATGAAAATTTTTTAAAATGGGAAAATTTTGTATTCAGAAAATTTACAAATTTGTGCTCAGAAAAAGTGGAAAAGTTTGCAAATTTCTATTCGGAATACGTGGGAAATTTTGCAAATTTGTATTAGGAAAACGTGGAAAATTTTAAAAATTT
>JAQGAO010005922.1:0-12950 GCA_034697705.1 Ommatoiulus sabulosus
AAATTCTCCGTATAGTGACCACCTGTCTATTGTGTACAGCGACCAGTGTGTGTTGTCTTTTTTGCAATTTTTACATTCCTTAAATTTTGAATTTTTACTATAGAAAATGCAGAAAAACCTGGAAAAAGTGACCATCCGTTTATGTTGACCACTTTTTAGTGTTTTGTTTTTTCTAGTGTACATTTCCTTCATAGAAATTCTCCGTATAGTGACCACCTGTCTATTGTGTACAGCGACCAGTGTGTGTTGTCTTTTTTGCAATTTTTACAATCCTTAAATTTCAAATTTTTACTTTAGAAAATACAGAAAAACCTGGAAAAAGTGACCATCTGTTTATGTTGACCACTTTTTAGCGTTTTGTTTTTTCTAGTGTACATTTCCTTCATTGAAATTCTCCGTACAGTGACCACCTGTCTATTGTGTACAGCGACCAGTGTGTGTTGTCTTTTTTGCAATTTTTACATTGCCGATGTACCTTATAAAGTGACCAGATAACGGATGAGTCACCTTACAACCTGCTTTAACCCGCGTGGTTCTCAAATAATTCAGCCAATCATTTTATTCAGATCGAAAAAATCACTGAACACATGATCATAAAAAGCAAAAAGCATTTAAAACGAGGAAAAATTGATAATTTTTTCCTTAAAAAAACCCTCAAATATGTAATTTTGGTTTTGTGGTTGTTTACTACATGTCTATTACAGTCTACATGTACATTACAGTGTGCCTGTTCATTTTTAATTAAATTCAGGCATTCTTTGTATAGTGACCACCTGTGTACAGTGACCAACATTGCATATTTTTTTTTGATGGTCACTCTTAACAGGTTTTACTATACTTATTTTTGGCTTTTATAAAGATAATTTATCCGGGACAACGGCGCATTCTTCTAAATGGAGCTTTTTCCAGTTGCGTTGCCCGACTGGTGGCAGAAAACGGAAACCTTTAGGCTTCTTTGTGCGTATGCGCAGTTGAAACTGGAAAAAAGACCATTATATTCATAAATTACGATTGAAAATAATCTTCGTTGCTCTATGGGTGGGAGCACATTGAGACTTTTAAATTAAGAAATTTACTTACCGACCGCTGGGTGGCGCCAGTGGTCGGTAAGTAAATTTCTTAATTTAAAAGTCTCAACGTGCTCTCACCCTATGGCAGTTGTGCCCTGCTGTAGCGCTTCCATATGTCTCAATTACCCAGCAACAATTAAACACGCAACGCACTTGCGTGTTTCGCGTTTCGCCGACAGGGGAGCTACCACCATGTCGCTCGTCAGGAGCAATAACATTAGGTAAATGCATCGTTTCCATCTTTAAAACTAATTGTTTCTGGTTGATTATTTAATTTTTATCAGAAAATTTCACATTTCTACGTGTAGTATACCGACTACACGTAGATACATAGCGTCTATCTCATTTCTGTTCAAATGATATTCAACACGACCTTCATTTTGTGATGCTTAGTGAATATTGAGAGCTCTAGAAAGTCAGTAATATTTAGTTTTGACATATTTATGAAATAGTGCGATTTATCCTTGAAAATATTAGGGGTTTTTTTGCGCTTAACTCCGAGAAGATGTGACGGTGGGTTTGTTTATTGCATTTTTAATAAAACCATAAGTTATTTCACGGCATTAGGTCTGTCTTCCGGCGTTTCATCGCCGAGCTACTTTATTTATACCTTATTAAATGGTTATTCACCCTGCAGGAATTAATTCAACCTATAAAAAAAAATGCGGCTATGTTTTTCGGTTTCAACACTAATTGAGCGTATAGAAGAAGACGAAAAGAAAAAAAAAAACACAAAATTTTGATCAAAAAAACGCCCACATAACATATAGGAAATGACATTCCTTTCCTTCATTCCCCATAAACTAATCATATAAAAAAAACAATAATAATGACTACCTTTTTTCAATGATAACTTAATAATATACCGTACTGCGAATTGATGACATGGGGAATTTCACTTCCTGCGAATAAAGCGGGAATTGATTATCTCGAAGGTACAGACATTTCATATTCAACTTCCTTGACTTTTCCAGGTTTTTAATCAAATTTGACTGACCTACATGTATGACTATGCCAAAATTGACATATGCCGAGATTTTTCACGAATTTGCGAAATTTACAGCCGACAATGTTTAATATTTTGCGATATTTACTAATGACAATTTTGAAAAAAGTCAAAATTAACATATGGGAAAAATTTGCAATTTTTTTTAAATTTTTACAAATTTGTATTAGGAAGTTTTGTTGAAAGTTTTGCAATTCGTAATCGGAATCTGTTGAAAATTTTGAAATTTTTTGTCCCCGGAATCCGTTAAAAATTTTACAAATTTATTAATTTCTGACATCGAGCTAATAATCTACGTGTATAAAGATTCTAAGTCTGGCATTTATTTATTTTTTAATTTGAGTTGATAAATAACAATGACAACAACAGGATATTTTTGGCTATTGCTATCTAAATGTAAATACGATATATTTTCGTGATATTTCTTTCAAACTGACCATCTTAGTATAAATATATCCAATTAATCGAAATATCCAAACATATATATCAATTAGTATTAAATATAGCCTACGCTGTTTTATATTTTCCAACTATTGCACTAACTTAGAATGTTTTAGTAGCCCGTCATTCATTTTTTGATCTGATTTTCCGTGAAGAAACTCTGAGAAAGTCTGTTAATTCGATCACCCCTTTGATTCGATCAAAACCTTCAGAACGGATGCTTTCCTACGCTGCCCTGCATGAAAAAGTCGCTTAATCCGGTCGTCCCATCGCATAATTCGATCATATTGTCCACGTGTCTACGCAACGCAACGCAACGAAACAAGTTTGAGCGTGTTTCGTACCAGCACGGACACCTTTGGACAACTGCGCATGCGTGCATCTAAGCATCTAATACATTAAACACTAATTAAAACCTTATAAATATAATTTTAAGAATATGTACTGTAAATATATATATACGTACGATTAAATGGATGTATTTTAAAAATATAGAGCAAATTATTTCGGTATGGTCAGTCTTTAGAGTGTTTTTTGATGTTGATCGTCTATTTCGGTCAGCCACTTATTTCGGTCAAAATCGCTGCGACCAACGTGATCGAATTAAGCGGCTTTCACTGCTATAGGTGAATTTCAACATTTTTCTGTTAGTTAAGCTGAATGAGCAAATACAGCGGGAGTAGGTTTTGGTGTTTTTCTAGGGCAGTTCATAAATAATGGCAATATAGGAAGCAGGAAAAGTGAAAACTGCTTTTTGGAAAGTGGAAGCTTGATTATCTAGCCAACTCCTAAATACTTTTGTTTTTCATTTTTGCTCTAGATTTTTTTTTTTTCATTTTCACTTCCAGTTTTTTTTTTAATTTTTTTCACCCTAATCCATTTCCACTTCCTTATCTGTTTTTTCTCACCTTCCCCTTTACCAGTTTTACTATTTCTCGAGTTGTTCCTATTTTTTATGCGTACATGTACTTACGATTAGGAAATTAAGATTTTAGTTAAGTTGCTTTATCCTAACTTACAGTTAAGTACATGAAATACCGTATTTTAATTTCTATGATTTATATTATAGAAATTAACCCTCGATTAAATTGTCACGAAACAAAGTACCAATATTTCGAAATGGCGTTAGAATGGGGCGAGGTAACGATGGATTTAACGAAAGATTAATTGATAAATTGGCGCAACGCAGCTCATTCGTTTATCGTTATACGACCTCGTTTAAACGTTTCCTAAACCATAAAATAAAGTCATAAAATGTTCAGCAGTCATAAACGATTAAATTATTTTAATTATCATAAATAATGCCCCGTTACTATATATATAAAGAAGAGATGTATGTATGCATGTGGATGGCATAGTAAGCTAATTAAGCTAATCAACGAAAAAGTAATCGATGATTTTTTTCAATGAAGTTTTGCTTCGCATCATACACGCAGAATACATTAATCGGAGATTAAAACGCATTTAGTTAGTAAAATCTGCATAAAATAATGGGGGAGAACTAATTGGCGATTAACGCATTGAAACTCAAAGAAACCATGCATTAACCAGAACATTTAATCGCCGATTAAATTGATCAAAATCATTACGTGCTCTAGCGTGCATTTATTTTCACTTGAATTTCCTAATTTTCTTTAATTTCGCAAAATCAAGTTAATCGGCGTTTTAAAAAAGGTTTTAAACATTGCGTTTATTTAAATAAATATAATGAAGTACTCTGACAATCGTACCATTTAATCACCGATTAGATCGATTAACGAACCATTTTTTTATTTATATTTCATGAATGAATAGCTTCTATCATTTCGCTAAGCCAAAATAAAGTTAATCGGTGTTTAAAAATAAGCTAAAAAAAATATAATTTTATTTAAATAAGTATAATTGGGTACTCAAAGCGGATCTTGGAGAACTTCAATTTGGCAGTTTTCACGTCACGTTTACAAAATCGACATTCTACTACATGTATTGCTTTACTGAATTCATTCGAGGTACTCAACCTGCCTGCGAGACAACGAACGCATTACTTTTACACACGTGACTTCGAGACTGCCAAAGTGCGATTCGCAAAACTTCTCTTTGAGTACTCCCTAATAATTAATTGCTTTATTTTCGATATGAATTGACTTTCAGGGCATCCTCTTTTCCCTTTTTAACGTTTTTCAACCAAATTTTCAAATTTTTCCTTTTATTTTTGTTTTTATTTCCATCAGAGACCTTTGTTGAGATGCGGACGACGAAGATTCGCTAATTTCATCGGTCAACATTGTCCGGCAATTCACGAACGTGTGTGGATCGCCCCCTGGTGTGTGGATGGCAGGCTACACACCGTCTTTTGCTACTACATCCGGGAACTTATTCCCAACATCAAATACACCAGAAGGTATATTTAAAAAATATATACAGTAAAACCTGGAAAAGTGACCACCTTTGAATGGCGACCATTTGTTTATGTTGACCACTTTTTAGAGTTTTGTTTTTTCTAGTGCACATTTACTTCATAAGAATTCTCCGTATTTTGACCGCCTGTCCATTGTGTACAGTGACCAGTGTGTGTTGTATTTCTTGCAATTTTTACATTGCCAATGTACCTTAAAAATTTAAGTGACCAGATAATGGATGAGTCATCTTATATCCTGCTTTAACCCTCGTGGTTCTAAAATAATTCAGCCAATCATGTTATTCAGATCGAAAAAAATCACTAAAAACATGATCGTAAGAAGCAAAATTTAAGCATTTAAAACGAGGAAAAATTGATAATTTTTTCTTTAAAAAAAAAAACAAAAACAAATGTGTAATAAGGCAATAAATATACTGCGTGTAATGCACATGGACATGATTATTCTGTACTTTTTTGGTTTTGTGGTTTTTTACTACATGTACATGTATTACAGTCTACATGTACAAGTGCAGTGTACATGTTCATTTTAATTTAATTCAAGCATTCTTTGTATAATGACCACCTGTTTACAGTGACCAACATTGCATTATTTTTTGGTGGTCACTTTTAAAAGGTGAAATTTACTGTACATATTTTTTCAAAAATTTATTAACTTTCTTCATTTCAGAAATAAATGACCACTCTTTATTCAGCCTTCGTAAAAAATCGTTTAAAAATCGACAAGAAATTAAGAGAAAAATGCAATTGTAAAATTTAAGCGCAAACTGAATTTCTTAAGTAATTGTCAAATGATATTAACCTGATGATTAATAATGTCTTTTAATCATCAGGTTAATCAGTCGATTAATTAGAATGCATAAATTATAATGCAACAGGGACGAATGAGCTCAATATTTTTTTTTTATAAAGCTTGCCAAATTTGCGAACGATAAGATTAAATTAAATCGCGTGTTTCTAATCGTTATTAATTCCGAGTCTAAATGTAATTAAGATTAATTACACTTGCCCGGAAAAGGTAATTGCTGTTGCTTTTTTTATCGTTGCAGAGAGTTTTTGCAGTTTTCGGACGGTCAAATCGTGGCTTTAGATTGGCTCGAAACTAAAGAATCCTACAATAATCCGGACAAGCCAACCATCTTGGTTTTACCAGGATTAAACGGTAAAATTAAACATTTACGGTGTATTTTCACCGAGCATAAATTCAAAAATTACATAGGAACTTTTATGGAAGGCAAGGACTGTTACGTCAACATACGCCACTTCCGGTCAGTTTATGAATCGATGCCTCCTACTTCATCGTAGTTTCGGATAGCTTTCGCACACAGATGGCGCTGAAGTTAGTGCGTCGATTTATTTTGATTTTTTTTTATCGATAGGAAACAGTCAAATAAACTATATAAAGCCATGGGTTATTCAAGCGGAAGCATTGGGCTACAGGTATAGGCCTGAACTCGTGATTTAAAACAAATTTTTAAAATCTTCGAAATTTCTAAATTTTCAATTTTTCATTAGGACCGTGGTGTTCAATTTTCGTGGAAAAGGTGGTGTAAAACTTTGCGTATGTATGCAACTTTTCTGGAATATTACGTATGCAGTATAATATAATATAGGAAAACAACTTGGAGCAAAATGCAAACAATGCTAAGTTTTGCGGAGCATTTTAATTGAAAGTTAAACAATTTTTATCGCAATTTAAGCATTTTGACCGAAATTTGAACTTTGGATTGTTGAAATGCTCAGATTGAAATCAGAGCATTTTATTTGAAATTTGAACATTATTATCGATATTTGAGCATTTCGATGGAAGTTGGGGAATTTTCTTTGCCATTTGAGAATTTTGACTGAAATGTGAGCATAAATTGATTTAAAATTAAACATTTTGATTAATATTTGAGCATTTTGACTGAAATTCGAGAATTAACTGATTTACAATTAAGAATTTTTACGGAAATTTTTGCAAAAAATGATTTCTAGTTGAGAATTTTGATCGATTCGAGCATTTTGATTGAAATTTTAGCATAGAAAGATTTATTATTGAACATTTTGATCGATATTTGAGCATTTCGATTGATATGCGAGCATTTTCCTTGAAATTTGAATATTCTGATAGATATTTGAGCATTTTGATCGAAATGTATGCAGTTTATTGAAATTTGAGCAATTTTATTGAAATTTGGGCAATTTTATTGAAATATGGACAATTTTGATTGAAATTTTAACATTTTGATCGAAATTAAAGCTAAACTTTGTATCTTCAATGTTCAAATTTTCTAAGCAGCTTTTCAATGATATTTGGCGTATATAACATTACTTAACTTCGTACGAATTGAAGCATTTACATGTACTTCAAACTCGAGTACAAACTCTGATTTTAAGTACAAAATATAAATTTTGAACTTACAAAATTATACTAACAAACTAAAACGAAGTCATTTTCGAGTCGAAGCTTAAGTGCTAATTCGTAACTTAGGTTTAATTTTCGTCACTTCAATTTAATTACTTCAGACCCCTAAAGTTTTTTCTCCCACGGATTTCAAGGACCTCAGTGACGTCATCGTGCACGTCAAGAAAAAATTGCCTAATTCTCCGTTGTTGGCCATCGGAACATCCTTAGGAGCGTAAGACAAGCCACGAATGGTCTTTCTCTCTGATTTTCAATGACTTTTAAGGCTAATTTTGCCTCGCTCTTCATTACGTCACAAGGGTCATTCTCGGTCAGTACGTGTGTCACATGGGCGAAGAGAGCCTCCTCAAGGCGGCCGTCTTAGTGTCCAGTTTATTCGATATTGGACACAACGTTGAGCAACTGGAAAATCATCCCACAAACATCTTATTCAGCAAATATTTGGCCGGAGAATTAATCAACGAATTAAAACCGTAAGCTTTTTACATTGGATTGCACCAACCAACGATTAAGCTAACATTAGTATCTATTTGCTTAAATTCACCAACGATTCAAATAATTTTCAATTTCAAAATTGTAAAAATCATATACTTCCTGAACTTTCCGTTATGAACATCATTTTATCAAATTTTACTAATTACGTGAATATTTTATATTTTATAAAAAGATGTATAGGCCTAGTGCTATCCGAGAAAACATTTTCATACGTAAATTTCTAATTTTTTTGTTAATTAAAACAATTGCCAAATATATTTTCATAAGTCATATATTCCACATTTTTGCATTTTATTTTTAACAATTTTTGTAATATTACTTCCATTTATTTATTATTGGTGCAATTTTTCAATCTTTTTTTTTGCTTGTTTCCAAACTTTTCATTATTCCCCCATTTATTTTATATTTTAGCAAATTTATTTTTTGCCTTTGTAATTATTTTCAAGTTTTTTCCGTAGTTTTAGATTTTTCCAATTTATTTTATACTTTTTTCTAACAATTTTAGATTTTTCCAATTTATTTTAAATTTTTGTCAAATTTATTTTATACTTTTTGTAATTATTTTAAATTTTTCCAATTTATTTTATACTTTCTTCTAATAATTTAAAATTTTTCCAATTTATTTTAAATTTTTGTCAAATTTATTTTATACTTTTTGTAAATATTTAAAAATTTTCCAATTTATTTTATACTTTTTTCTAATAGTTTTAGATTTTTCCAATTTAGTTTAGCTATTTTTCAAATTTATTTTATACTTTCTTCCAATTTATTTTATATTTGAGAAACATATCCCGCATTTTTCCGACGTTGAAGCGCCGTAGCTTCGTTTCGCAGCGTACGTCATTTTGATAAAACGTGGGAAAATGGGGAATTTTCAAATGTAATATTTTGAATGTATGTTGTTTTTTCTGCTTCGCAGATACGTAAATCTTTACAAAGATTCGCAGTTAGACATGAGAGAAGTTTTAAAAGTAAGTCACTCTAAAAAATCGCGGGCAAGTAACGTCATGCTCTAATGTCAACTTTCTATTTTACGGACTTTTTTGGGCTCCCTACTGGTTCTTAAAAACGCGAATGAACTTTGACACGGCGTATACTAGGCATATTTTACGAGCGATATGTTCGTCAAGTCCAAAAATGCACCGAATTTTCTGAATAATAGATTTAGTTTACGTGGATTTCTCTACAAAATTTCATCTAAATTCATACAGCCTTTTTTTTTTTAAAAAAAATGATTGCGGAATTTTAATGAACACCCCTCGCGTAATAACCGTTTATTTTTCCGTTGTATTTTCAGTGTCAGACTTTGCACGAATTTGATTCTCAGTTTATGGTTCCGTTGTACGGCTTCGAAAATGTGGATCATTTTCACAAGATGGCGTCGCTGAGTGACAAATTGAAAAACTGCCAAACGCCACTGCTGGCCATTTGCGCCGCCGATGACCCCTTCCAATTCGGAAAATGTGAGCCAATTTTTTTTTTTAAAAAAAAACTTATCCGATTTTTACTAACAAATTATACCGTGCGAATAAAAATGCAGAGTCTATGATAGAAGTAAAAAATCCATCTTTTTGAAATGTAAGAATTCAAAACAAGATTCGAGTAAAATCCAAGCAAAACTGAAGTTATGCAAGTAAGACAAGTTTTGCCAGTGAAGCTCGAGTAAAACAAGTTTTGCACGTGAAACTCAAGTATTACACGTGGAACTCAAGTAAAACTCAACTTTTGCATGTGAAACTCAAGTAAAACTCAACTTTTGCGCATGAAACTAAAGTAAAACTCAAGTTTTGCACGTACAACTTAAGTAAAACAAGTTTTGCACGGGAAACTCAAGTAAAACTTAAGTTTTGCACGTGGAACTCGAGTTTAACTCAAGTATTGCACGTAAAACTCGAGTAAAACTCAAGTTTTGCACGTACGACTTAAGTAAAAATCTAGTTTTTAAAGTGGAACTCAAGTTTTGAACGTGGAACTCAAGTTTTGAACGTGGAACTCAAGTTTTGAACGTGGAACTCAAGTTTTGAACGCGGAACTCAAGTTTTGAACGTGGAAGTCAAGTTTTGAACGTGGAACTCCAGTAAAACTCAAGTTTCGCACGTGGAATTTGATTCTAACTGAAGCTTTACGAATCGATGAAATGTAACAAATACGAGCGTGTATTAGGTATAGCCTACTCAGACAAAAGCTTTACGAAATGGCGCATTTTACAGTCGTGAAATCACGTGCGCAAAATCAACGCGATAATTGGCTTAAAAAAATTCCTCGAGGGTATCGATGTTTAATTTTAAACCAATGAATGCTTTCCTTTTGCGCGCGTGACTTCATGACTGCCAAAAGTGCCATTCGTATAAAGCATCTGTCCGAGTGCCCCATTAGAATAAAGTTATTATCAATATTTTCAAGTAAAGTTTTTTAAATTTGTTTTTGCACTTACTCATAATGACATGAAAATGATGTACGAAATATGTTTTTTTTTTTATTTCCTCCATCTTGACCAGCCCTGCCCACTGTTTCGGACATCGAAGGGGCTCCGGTGGCCATCGCCATTTGCGCGCGTGGTGGTCATCTCGGTTTTCAAGAGGGTTTTAACATTCTGGGTCCGAGTTGGGCTGACCGCTTGTTTTCGCAATTTTCTAAAGCAATTTTGGAATACAAAGACTGGAATCACAACGCGTTTCATGGTTAGGATTTTAATCGGTCGCACCATCTTCCGTTAAATAACCACTCCTTTAACGGTGCAATCGGCTAGCTATAATTGTTCTTTTATATTTTTAAACGTGCACGATCATCATCATTTTGTAAATAAATAGTTGTTTGATACATTATCGAATTTAAGATTTAATCGATCGTTAAGTATCTCCTCCGCCATGTTTGTTTTTATGATCTTATAGATTCTGCGCCCTAATCTCTAAGTAGATGTACAACGGAACTGTCCAGAAATTACTTTACCGTTATTACTTTATCAAATTAATTTTAAACATATATAAATGCAAATGTCCAAAATGACGTATGACAGTGTTATCCACCATAACACGATAACGTAGTAATTTTGGAACATTTTTTCAATGTCAATTTTCCAAAATTAGCACGAAAATATATTATGAAAATTTGACAAATTTATATTCTACATGTGCAAATGTTGAAAGTTTAAGAAATTTGCACTCATTAAAGGTTGACAAATTTTCCACATTTGTCCTCAGAATCTGTTGAAAATTTTGCAAATTTATCTTCGGAAATTGCTGAAAAATGTACTAATCTCTACTCGAAAACTGTTGACAATTTTGAAAATTTGTGCTTGTAAAAACGTGGAAAATTTTGTAAATTTTCTTCGGAAAAAGTCTAAAATTTTGCAAATTCATCCCCGGAATACGTCAGAAATTTTGTAAACATTCAAACCGTTCCAAATTTGCCAAGTTTAACCTCGAGAAAATTGACAATTTTGCAAATGTGTTTTCTGAAATTGTTAAAAAAATTGGCATATTTAAAAAGTATGCAAATGGACCCTGAGCTAACCAAGTAGAGGCATTAATTTTGGACTGTGACAACATTAATACGTGGAATTTCTGACTTTTGAAAAATAAGTAGTTCTTCCCTGAGTTTTTCCTGACTTTTCCAGGTATTCCGGTCTGGAGGTACGCCGAATTAAACAGATGTATTTTTAAAACATATAGAGCAAATTATCTCGATAAGGTCAACATTTAGCGTATTTTTTTTCGGTCAAAATCTTGATCGAACCACATCGAAAAAAAAGCTTTAGAAATATATTTTTAGAATTGAACATCCAATTTATAGATTGGAACATCCAATTTATAGATTGGAACATCCAATTTATAGATTGGAACATCCAAAAATATATTTTACAAAACATATAAAGAAATGTAAATTTAATGTATTTTTTTAAAAAAATGTATTGTTGTAAATACATTGTAAATCTATTTTGCCTTAAAAAATGTATTTTAAATGTATCACAAGGTATTTTTAATTAGATGTGGGAAGTGGCTATCAAAAAATAAGTGATTTTGAAAAATAAGTAATTCTTCCCCGAGTTTTTCCTGACTTTTCCAGGTATTCCGGTCTGGAGGCACGCCGAATTAAACGGATGTATTTTTAAAACATACAGCAAATTATCTCGATAAGGTCAACATTTAGCGTATTTTTTTTTTCGGTCAAAATCCTGATCGAATTAAACGGCTATCAAAGTATCAAAAATTGGCATAAATCGAGTTGAGCTTCCGTCGTGATTCACGTACCATTTCCAAAATGGCGTCACCAAGGTCACGTCCAGTAGATGCTCCAGTGGAGTGTTCAAAACCTTGATCCATTTAAATTAAGTCTCACGCACTTGGCTACTCGTACTCGATATTAAAAGCATTTTAGGATTCGTGGATTTAACGAGATTTCTTATCATCACGAGCCGAAAAACGCCCTAGACGCGTCTCTAGTTGCTTCGAGAGTGTATTAAAATAGCATTTCGAACCAAGCAAATGCAGACGACCCTAAAACGTACGTGCCATTCTGCGCCGCCATCTGTTTCGGGATCCCGCATTAATTTAATATTAGAAATAACCTTCGATGGCGGCTGATTGCTTTTTGATATTGGCTTTCACTCCCGAGTAATTACACCTATACTTCCTGGCTTCTATCTAACCCAAATACGAAGCTCTTCTACCTGGTCAAATCAAAAAAGCGCGCATGAGGGTAAGAGAACCATGCACCCCTGGACGTTGAACCGCGCCACTCCAGATTATTGAAATAATAAAAAAGAGGGGTAAAAGGACTAAAGGGGGTGAGAGCGTGGTAAAGAGGCACGTAGCCACCTATCGAGAGCACGCATTTTAAGCAACTAACGAAAATTAAGGCAAATCAAAGTTGGTCTAAGGGTAGCAGTAACCGATAAGGTTGAAATCTCCAACTTAATTTAAACCAGCTAATTGGGTTACCAAAAAATGGTTTACCTTCTATTTCATAGTAATTAGTGGATTTTTTGACCCTAACCCTGACTCTCCGAAATTGGTGGTTTAGGGTCAGGAGAACTGGTTTACATCTCAATATGGCGACCTTTACGGTAGCAGTAACCAACGAGGTTCAAACCTCAAACTTAGGTTAAACCAGCGATTTGGGTTAGCAAAAATGGTT
>JAQGAO010005923.1:0-12950 GCA_034697705.1 Ommatoiulus sabulosus
CAGGCAAAAATGAGAATAAAATGGACCAAAGTCAGGCAAAAATGAGAATAAAATGGACAAAAGTCAGGCAAAGTCAGTCAAAAATGAGAATAAAATGGACAAAAGTCAGGCAAAGTCAGTCAAAAATAAGAATCAAATGGACAAAAGTCAGGCAAGTCGATTTTTCAAATATGGTGGCAACCCTGTAAATATGTTAGAGTATAAGTAATACTTTTGATAAAGATCAATGCGTACCAAATTCTTAATATCCATTCACTTTTTTATCATCAACTCACAAAAATAAAAGAGAATTGATTCGAGGGCTAATTTTATAACATCACTAAATATGGTACTCGTCGAATGTTTCAATTCTCTCGTTGTTTTCTTCCGAAGATTTTCCCAGACAAAGTTTGGAGCTCGAAGATCAAATACTATTTTGGAAAACTGGGTTCGACAAGGATTATTCAGAAGTAGCTGAATTGGGAAGGTAATTTCAGTAACCATTTTTTGATGTTAAATTCCGGTAATTTGCCTTTCATTTGCCGTATTATTTTTATAGGGGGAGATATGCTCTGGTTAAACGATGCATTCAGAAGTGTTCTGGAATGGAAGTAAGTTTGAGCGTGACATGTAACAAAACAACAACATTGTAACAATATTGCAGTTTGTGTTTTATCTAAATGCATTTTACTGTAGTTTATTGCACGAAACAAATCTATAATTGTAGTGGTAGGACAGTTTCAAAGAAATTGAATCGCAGTATAAAATGCAAGTTGGCTGCTCTTCGAGACTCTTTATTCAGGGTTCCTTCAGACCTGGAAAACCTGGAAAAGTCAGGGAACTTGAAAATGACACCGGAAACAGTCAGGGAAGAAGGGTTTATTTTGAAAAGGTCAGGGAAATTCAACGCAGTCATGGCGATCCAAAATTAATACTTCTACATACATACTTATCTCAGGGCCCATTTTCCAAGTAGAAATTTGCAAAAAAATGTCCACATTTTCGGAGTACAGATTTTCAAAATTTTTCATGTACAAATTTACACAATTTTCCACGTTTTCTGAGTTAATAATTTGCAAAATTTTTCACGTTTTCTGAGTACAAATTTTCAAAATTTTTCACATTTCCTAGTACGAATTTGCAAAATTTCCCACGTTTTCTGAGTAGAAATTTGCAAAATATTCCACGTTTTCCGAGTACAAATTTGCGAAAGTTTCCACGTTTTCCGAGTACAAATTTGCAAAAAATGTCACGTTTTCCGAGTGCAAATTGGCAACATTTTCCACGTTTTACGAGTACAAATTAGCAAAATTGTCCACGTTTTCTGCGTACAAATTTTCCACATTTTCCGAGGTTAAAATTGCAAAAAAATTTCCGCGCGCACATTTTTAACATTTTCCGAATACTACGACATTTTTCCATTTTAAAAAATGTTCTGGCAATTTTTTTTTAATTTTTAACAAATTTCTATGTTAATTTTCAAAATTGTCGTTAGTCAATTTAAAAAAAATATTTTCCAGTGTCAATTTTGGAAAATATGACACTTTTTCACGTCGTCATTGGTCAGGGAAATTTTTTTTCAAACCTGGAAAAGTCAGGGAAGTTGAAAATGAAATTTGTGGGGGAACCCTGTTTATGGATGCGTTAGAAAAGCCTTAAAATGAGACTCGGGATTTTGAAATGTGTGAATTTTTGTCGCAGGATCGAGTACGGCGATACGAAGAAGCGCCGCCGTAGAAATTGACGAATTCGAATCGACGGGCGGCGACGCTGCGGATGTTCCGAGCAACTGGAAAGTAAGACATTCCCTTCGGGGTTCCCCCAGACCTGGAAAACCAAGAAAAGTCAGGGAAGAATGACATTTTTTAAAAAAGTGGGGGAAATTCAACGTAGTCTGGACCCATTTGGAAACATCGTTACAAGCTATTGTTGTTGTTGTTGTTCCGTTCGCAGGGCAGCTCCGATGTGCCGAGTCCGACGACGGATCCGGAACCTGAGGCCAAGTCCGAGTCCAAGGAAGAGCAAGGTGCTACGATCCCGATCGGAGAACCGATCCGATGGGGAGGAGCGTTGGAACTCGCGAGTCGGCTCGGCAAAAGAAGGAAATCCTCTTTGGAGTAAGAAAAACTCTTTCAGGGTTCCCCCAGACCTGGAAAACCTGGAAAACCTGGAAAAGTCAGGGAACTTGAAAATGACTTTTTTGCAAAAAAAAGTCATGTTTTTGGGAATAATGTCGTTTTTTTCTTTCAAGAAAGTGTCAATTTTTTGCAAAAAATTCATGTTTTTGGAAATAATGTCGTTTTTTTTTTTAAGAAAGTGTCAATTTTATGCAAAAAAGGGTCGTTTTTTGGAAATGTTGTGTTTTTGAGAACAATGTTGTTGGTTTTTTTTCAAGAAAGTGTCGATTTTTTGCAAAAAAAAGTCATGTTTTTGGGAATAATGTCGGTTTTTTTTGGGAGAAAGTGTAGTTTTTTAGGAAAAAAAAAAAAAAATTCAATTACTTTACAAAAAAAATGACATTTTTTGGGCAAAAAATTCGATTAAATTTGAAAAGTAAATTATTTTTCAAATTTAATCGAATTTTTTGCCCAAAAAATGTCATTTTTTTTGTTGTAAAAGTAATTAAATTATTTTTTTTCTCAAAAAAGACATTCGAAGAAGAAAGTCTTTTTTGATGTTAAGATGAATTTTTAGTTTCCAAAAAAAAAAAATGTATTTTCTAAACGTTTAGCACTTTTTGAAAATAGTGTATCATTATTACTCGCGATCGTGCTAAAATGTATCAGGGTTCCCCCAGACCTGGAAAAGTAAGGGAACTTGAAAATGACACCGGAAAAAGTCAGGGAAGAATGGTTTATTTTGAAAAAGTCAGGGAAATTCAACGCAGTCATAGCGAGCTAAAATTAATGTTTACGAGGTTAGCTCAGGGCCATTTTCCAAGTAGAAATTTGGAAAAAATGTTCACATTTTCCGAGTATTAATTTGCCAAATTTTCCACGTTTTCCACGTACAAATTTACAGTTTCCCACGTTTTCAGAGTACAAATTAGCAAAATTTTCCACCTTTTCCGAGTACAAATTAGCAACATTTTCCACGATTTCCGAGTTTAAATTGGAAAGATTTTTCCACATTTTCCAAGGTTAAAATTTCAAAAAAAATTTACGAGCACACATTTTTAACATTTTCCGAATACATAATTTTTTCATTTTAAAAAATTTGCCACGCAATTTTTTTTTAATTTTTAAAAAAAATTCTACGTTAATTTTCAAAATTGTCGTTAGTCATTTTTTAAAAAAAAATATTTTTCAGCGTCAATTTTGGAAAATATGACAATTTTACACGTTGTCATTGGTCAGGGAAATTTTAGTTTTCAAACCCGGAAAAGTCAGGGAAGTTGAAAATGAAATTTCTGGGGGAACCCTGTTTTAAAACCTGGGTAAAATCGGGGAGTTTGTTGGGGGGGAACCCTGATTTCCGAAAACCTGTCGAAATGTCGTAAATTTTAATGTTTTTTTTTTCCAAACCGCGAGTATTTGTAAATTTCGGTTAAGCGGCTCGGCGTAGTCTCGTAGCGAGAGTTTTTCCAGAATGGCCAAAAAGAGAATCCGCCATTTTATTTATTTATTTAACAAAACGCACAAATTTTCGGGAGTTAAATTTAGATGTAGTTTGGCGGAACGTCAAACTCTAAACTCATTTATTTATTTATTTAATTTTTTTAACATCGGCATTTGGCGAACCTTTAAACTAAGCGAGTTTAAGCCGTTTCGCACTCCGCTCCCAGCGAGTTTAATCCCCGAATAATCTCGTAACGTGCGTCGGATTAATCGGGGATTAACGCGTGAAATAGTTGTTGGAACAATGCCTAGACTTAAACGGGGATTCGCAGTTTCGAGTTCTCGCCCACCGTAAGTTAAGTTAACGAGCGGATCTCTCGGTGCTCGTATTTTGTAATTATTTTCTCAGTATGTAAGTGCCGATTAAGTTACGGTTTTGAATTTGATTCGTTAATTATAAGAGTTTTGAAATTCTAAGTTTTAATTTTAATTTGTTGAAATTTCCATTTTTTTTTTCTAGGTTGGAAAGCTTGACCGAAGAAGAGCTCGAGGTAAAGATTTGAATCGATACGTTAATCCGCGAGTTAAACGATTAATTAATCTAAAAATTAAATTAATCTATGTTAAAAGAAGCCTTAATCCAAATGTTTCGATCGATAAATTTGTCGTTATTTTGATCGATTAATTAATCCGGATATTGATATAAATATTAAACGTTACTTTAATACGAATATTAATTTATGCATTAATTCAAATATTGATCGATGCATTAATCCAAATAATAATCGGTAAATTAATCCAGATATTCATCGGTAAATTAATCCAAATATTCATTGATAAATTAATTCGAATATTGATCCGAACTTAATCCGAATTTTAATCAATTATTAATAGATTTATTGATCCAAATATTGATCGATATAAATGAATCCAAATATTCATCGATACATTTATGCAAATATTGATCCGAACTTAATCCGAATTTTGATCGATAAATTAATCCAATTATTAATAGATGTATTAATGCAAATATTCATCGATAAATTAACTCAAATATTGATCCGAACTTAATCCGAAATTTGATCCATAAATTAATCCCAATTATTAATAATCCAAATATTGCTCGATAAATGAATCCAAATATTGATCGATGCATTGATCCAAATATTCATCGATAAATGAACTCAAATATTGATCCGAATTTTGATCAATTAATGAATTGATCAAATTAATGCATTAATTTATTAATGCAAATATTGATCTGAACTTCATTCGAATTTTGATCAATAAATTAATCCAATGATTAATAGATGTATTAATCCAAATATTCTTCGATAAATTAACTCAAATATTGATTCGAATTTCGATGAATAAATTAATCCCAAATATTGATCGATAAATGAATCCAAATATTTTCATCGATATAAATTAATCCAAATATTCATCAACATTACATAATTCTTAATTATTCATCGATATATACTCAAATATTGATCCGAATTTTGATCAATAAATAAATCTAAATATTATTAAATCTAACTTTAATCCGAACGTTTAATCGACGCGTTAAGAGCTCGTAGCTTTTAAGATTCTTAAGATTAATAATTGCGTCCAATTTCTTTGATCAATTTTCAGGACGAGTTCAATCGGTTGTCTTTGTCCAATCAACTGGACAAAAGCACGCTCGGACAGCGGCTGGAGCTTCACAAGAGGCAGAGGGATCTGGCGGAACGAGAAGCGGAGAAGGAATTGATCGCCCTCAAATCCACGCTCAATGTCCGTAACTTATTTTGTAGCATTTTTGATCCGTGTCCGTTGTTGTCTCAATTGTCGATTGGATGTCCAATTTGAAGGAGGTTCGAGCCAAGAGCCAGAGTTTCTCGGACGCCGAGGTCCGTCGCGCTTTGACTCAGATCCAGCAGCGCGTGGACGTCATCCGAGGAGCCGTGGGACGCGTTTCCGGACGCGCAGAAGCCTACGGAGTCATCCAGAAGGTCAGTTGCCCAGGGTTCCCAACGAATAAGGGGACTGTTCAAAAAGGACGTCCTCGTGTAGGGCGTGGGGGGAGTATGTTACAGGGTTCCCCCGGACCTGGAAAGTCAGGGAAGAATGGCTTATTTTGAAAAAGTCAGGGAAATTCAACGCAGTCATGACGATCCAAAATTAATGCTTTTACGAGGTTAGCTCAGGGCCCATTTTAAGAGTACAAATTTGCAAAATTGTCCACGTTTTATGTGTACAAATTTGCAAAATTTCCCACGTTTTTCCCGAGTACGTGTACAAATTCGCAAAAAATTTCAACTGTTTTTCGAGTACAGATTTGTTACATTTTCAACAGTTTTCGAGGAGAAATTTGAAATTGTGGAAAAAATTTCTAATTTTTACTCGGAAAACGTGGAAAATGTTGCCAATTTAAACTCGGAAAACGTGGAAAATATTGAAAATTTCTATTCGGAAAGCGTGGAAAATTTTGCAAATTTGTACTCAAAAAACGTGGAAAATTTTGCAAATTAATACTCAGAAAACGTTGGAAATTGTGTAAATTGGTACATGGAAAACGTGGAAAAGTTTGCAAACCTATACTCAGAAAATGTTGACACATTTTGCAAATTTCTACTTGGAAAATGGACCCTGAGCTAACCTCGTAGAAGTATTAGTTTTATATGGCCATGACTGCGTTGAATCAGGTCTGGGGGAACCCTCCATAACGTCCGATTAATATACGGTGGTTTATGGGGTCAGTCTCTCGGCTCGCTAAGGGTAATCGGTGTATTTTCAGGAGAACAAGAACTGCCACGATTTCGCCTTGCTCATCAAGTACGCGGAGATCGAGAAGACCCGGTGCAAGAGATTCGAAAAGCAACTGGAGGACATCCGGTCAGTTTTAACAAATCCTGGAGACTTTTGAGTTTCTGACTCGTAAGTTGCGCTTCATCCGGGTTCGTTTCGTTTTTGTCAGGCAAATGAACCAGAGGCTGACCAACGAGAACGCCATCCATCATCTCATCTCTTCGGGAGGATCCCTGCCCAAGTCCATCGTAAATATCAATTCGCTACTTTTTCATCCAAACTGACCGTTCGAGCTCCGGTTTCACGGCCCGTCAAAACTCAATTTTTGACAATGGGTTTGTTGAGCCCTAGGGTGCTGTCAAACCATGACCCGTAATGCTCGACAACTCCTCGAGCAAAATTAATATTTCTACATTTTCGTTTCTTATCGCGTAATTACTCTTAAATATTTTAAAGTTTGTTTTACAAAAACAAGCTATAATTTTTAATTAATATTTTAATATTTTTATTTTAATTTCTTTTCAATATATTTTCGATTTTCATTTCTGATAGTATAGTATATTATTATTAGTATATTTTAGTATAATTTTTAAATTAATATTACAAAATCTTTTTTTTTTTTTATAATTGGTATTTCGTTAGTATTTTAAATATTTTCGTTTAATTTTCATCTTTTTTTTTATACGTTCAATTTTCGTTTATCATCGTATTATTTTCCATTGAAATTTTAAAAATTTCAATCTTCGGTAATATTTTCAAAATTTTTAGTTTTTATCGTATAAATTCTTCATTAATATTTTCAAAATTTTCATTTTTTTTATTGTATAAATTCTTCATTAATATTTTCAAAATTTTCATTTTTTATCGTTTAATTCTTCATTAATTCTTCAAATTTTTTATCATATAATTTTTAATTAATACTATCAAAATTATCAGTTTTTTATTTCAAAATTTTCATTTTTTTATCTTATAAATTCTTCATTAATATTGTCAAAATTCAATTTTTTATCATATACTTTTTAATTAATATTATCAAAATTATCAGTTTTTATTTCAAAATTTTCATTTTTTCATCGTATAAATTCTTCATTAATATTTTCAAAATTATCAGTTTTTTTATCGTTTAATTCTTCGTTAACATTGTCAAAATATTGGGTTTTTCTATCATGAAATTCTTCAATAACATTTTCAAAATTATCAGGTTTTTTTATCGTATAAATTCTTCATTAATTTTTTTTAAATTTTCAGTTTTTCATCGTATAAATTTTTAATTAATATTTTCAAAATATTCAGTTTTTTTATCGTATAATTTTTAATTATTTCAATATTTTCGTTTACATCTTCATTTCCTTTCATGATTTTCTAATATTTTCATTTTTAATAATAAGTTTTCAGTATTCCGATTTTTGTTTAAATCTATACGATTTAAAAGTAATATTTTTGACAAAAAATTCAAAATAATATTATTCATATTATTTTGAATTTTTTTTTTCTATTTTTGGTTGACATTTTCAATGCTTTTCGTTTCTCCAAACTCCCTTCCGCAGTTGTTGACCAACCCCGCGCTGCGAAGACGTCGCGCCAGCGTGGCCATCGATTCGAGCCCGGCTCTGGCGGTCATCGCGGGGTTGTGCCAATGTCCGAAATCGGCAGTGACCGATGCTCAGGTCAGTTTTCTAGCCTTCGTACTTCAGAGCACCTTTTCTCTTACTCTTTTTCTTCTGTTTTTTCTGACCGCGGCTCTCTCAGAGGAGAAACGCGACGGTGGAGCTCTAGGATGGTAAATTCCAAGAATCTCAATTCAATTCAAATCTCTCGCAGGGATCCCAGCCGTCCTATAAATCCTATATTGTCCTATATTTTCGATGATGTCCTATATTTGGATAAAATGTCCTATAAATCCTATATTTTTGTCATATTTCTACATGGTTAGCTCAGGGCCCATTTTCCGAGTAGAAATTTGCAAAATTTTCCACATTTTCGGAGTATAAATTTGCAAAATTTTCTACGTTTTCCATGTACAAATGTACACAATTTTCCTCGTTTTCTGAGTATTAATTTGCAAAATTTTCTACGTTTTCTGTGAACAAATTTGCAAATTTTTTCACGTTTTTCCAAGTACAAATTTGCAAAATTTTCCATGTTTTCCAGGTAAAAATTTGAACATTTTTCCATGTTTTCCTACTTTAAATTTGCAAAATTGTCCACGTTTTCCGTGTACAAATTTTCCAAATTCTCTAGGTTTTCCGAGTACAAATTTACCACATTTTCCGAGGAAACATTTTCAAATTTTCAACGTTTTCAGAGGACAAAATTGTAAAATTTCCCACATTGTCAAAAATTTTCAAAATTGTCGTTAGTAAATTTTAAAAAAAAATATTTTTAGTGTCAAATTTGCAAAATATGTAAATTTTTCACGTTGTCATTGGTCAGGGAAATTTTTTTAAAACCTGGGAAAGTCAGGGAAGTTAACTTGAAATTTAAATTTGTGGGGGAATCCTGAATAGTTTTTGGCGACAATGGTGAATGCGCTAATATTTCGCATTTTACATCGTTTGGTGTTGTGATGTCCTATATTTCCTAAAAATTGTCCTATAAATCCTATATAGTCGAGCTTAAAAGTGGCTGGGATATTTGCCATGGTTAAAAACAGATCCATTTCGCTCCCTCAGTAGAAGTGCCGCGACCAGAATGTTTCGGAAACATTTTTGTTCCCGTTAGAGCTGGACCGACACTGCATGGGTCGAGGAAGCAGTGTTTGGCAACAAAAACGTCTCGCAGAAACATGTTTCGCGTAATGTTTCATTGGTCTGTACCAGACTTTGTGGCCTTATAAGATTCTCCATGCTTTTATTTTGAACGATTTTAAAATTTCGTTTTTATGTCAAACGGGGTTCCCCCAGACCTGGAAAATGTCTAGAAAATTAAGGGAAGATTGACTTAGTTTGAAAAGTCGTTGAAATTCAACGTATTAATGTTGTCACATTCCAAAGTTAATGTTTCCACGTGGCTATCTCTGGGTCCATTTGCAAACTTCAGAGGAAAAATTTGTTAAATGTTCAACAGTTTCCAATTACAAATTTGCGAAATTTTCAAATGTTTTCCTGTGCAGATTTGTAAAATGTTCAACGGATTCCGTTGCGAATATTTCAACAGTTTCCGAGTACAAATTTGCAATTTTTTCATGTCTATGTCTTAATTTTAATGAAAATTTTGCAAAATCGTGGATTACATTGGTCAGGGAATTTCGTGGAAAAACCTGGAAAAGTCAGAAACGTTAAATATGAAATTTTCCGGGGAGACCTCGTCAAAGAGCGACATCTCGTTGCTATGACATGAAGCTTTTAATTTTTTTTTAAATAAATGCACCGAATTGTCAAAAAAAAAAAATCGTTGAAATTTGGAAAATTTAATGATAAAATCGTCCCACGGTTATTTACTAAAATATAAACGTGCGATTTCATTCGCTCAGTTAGTTTAAGAAAAGATTTAGCCCCCGTAAAAAGTTAAGATCGGTCCGTGTGTAAGTTTTCTCACCTTTTGTCTCGAAATTTAAAATTCAAGATGGCAGATGATCACTGGCGTTTTTGTACAAAAATTGGTTGAGTCTCGACATGGCTTTTATGGCGAGAATATACGTAAGTAATTTGCACCTACGTGTAATTAAGGAACGTTCCGAAATTTCACCGCTTTTTTTGGCGGTCGATGAAAATTTCTGCATTTTGGAACATTTCGTATTGCTTATTCGCACTTTCTAATTGAGGAAAAAAAGCACATCCCTGGGAATGAACCCCATTTCCACGCAACAATTTTTACGAAACGAATTATTTGTGCACTTAAAATTCATTCATTGTTCGGTTAAATGCCTATTTTACAAGGGATATTGATAGTAAAAAAAATATAATAAACGCGTAAGAAAAATGGAAATATTTTTCCATGAAAATTCTACGTTCTGGTCATGGAAATTAGTTGTCTAATTTCGGTAGTAACCCTGCTTGTAAAATTATACGAATACTTAAAATATTCGGAGTTAATTCACTTTTTTTAAGGTTTCATGAAAGCTAAATTGACAAATTCGAGGAAAACTTGAGCATGGATCCTTCTGATTTTTAAATTTCACGCACTTTTCAGCACTGCTATTAATGCAAGGTTTCCCCAGATCTGGAAATGTCAAGGAACACGAAAATGTCTGGAAAAGTTTGGGAAGAATGACTAATTTTGAAAAAGTCAGGGAAATTCCACGTATCGGTGTTGTCACATTCCAAAATTAATGTTTCTGCGCGATTCGCTCATGGTCCATTTGTAAAATTTTCTAAAAAAAATTTCCCTGTACAATTTTCACCGATTTCAGAGTATAATTTTTTTCAACAGTTTTCGAGTACAAATTTGCACACACAAAAAAAATTAAACTTTTCGTAACGTAAATTTTCAAGGTTTCTAACCTTTTCCAGCACAAATTTGCTAAATTTTGATCTGTTTTTGAGTACCGTTTAGTAAATGTTTCCACAGTTTTTGAGGCAAATTTGCGTAATTCTTAACCTTTTTAGAGTAGCCTACGCATTTTCTATATTTTCCGAATACAAATTTGTCAAAGTTTGAAAAACAAATTTTCACGCTAATTTTGTGAACTTTTTTTAAAAAAAATTTCCAAATTGTCAATTAGTAAAATTCTATTGATTTTGCAAATTATTGTATATTTGGCAATATTGTCATTGGTCACGACAATTTGCTTAAAAACCTGGAAAAGTCTGGGAACTTAAATCAAATTTCTAGGGGAACCCTGACATACGGTGTCCTCTATGGAGATTTTTTGTTATAAAATTTTTTAAAACTCCTGCGTTGATCCGTAGAAAATGTTTTATCAAAATTCAGTTTAAGCTGCCTGAAACTGTCTTCGTAAACGACATGAAAATGTCTTCCCATCATTTAGAAAAAATGATGGACCTCTCTTGAAAACTTTCAAATGACCTCCCAGGTTTTGGGACACCAGTCGTATACTCGAATAGGTGTATTCTAATCACTTTATACGTTACGGAGATGTGAACGTTGATATTGTGACTAATACGCAGAGCGCATTTCTAAACGCAGATCCAAAGAATGGAGTCGGACGAGTCGGAAGAGGACACATCGAATCTCAACGACGTACGGTCTTGCGGGAAGGCCTCCGGCGCTTGAGCAGCATGTTGGAACCCACGGGACGTGTTTGCGAAGTAAAGGGTGAACCCAGAATTTGCTATTACGCCTTAAACATGGTAAGACCGATTTCCAGAGCTCTGGCAGTCTACAATTCAGAAATGGTGGAACTCTGTCTAAAATCGTCAACCACCATTTTGATGTTATACATTGGCATTTTTTTTCCAGGCTCGTGAGGCCATCGGTCAGTTGCGATGCGATGAGCGGGACTTGGTCGAAACCAAGCGCGGCTTGGTTAAGCAGCGCCAGGAACTGTTCAAAAAATACGCTAAGATGACGAAAAGTAGGTACAGTCCGTCAGCGTTTGATATTTTGCTTTCTCGTCACCGCTCGCTTACGATCGGTTTATTTTATAGCTATGGGCCAGGAAAGGCGGAAGGAGGAGATTGAAGATCTCGCCGATGGAATGCAGACGCTCGCTAATCGAAGAGCGGTAATATTGTAACTCGAATCCCATTGTTTGCTTTTAATTTCAATCATTGCTTGCATTTGACAAAATTGAGTGACACCAGTCCATGTCCGGACTTTTTCTAAACGTGTCTCCGGACTAACTATGAGCTTATTTGGTTGAACCATTTTTAAAGACAAATTCAGGAAACCGTTGACCGTATGTTCCGATGATTAATTGTATATACTCGTGCGAGAAGTTTTAAGAAAGATCTAGTCTTTGGTATTAAATGCAAATTTTTTAAATGTTGATCGGTTAGTTGGTTTTGGATTTTTAACGTCTACCTATTTCTGCTAAACGTGGGCTAAATGCTAAAGCCAGGGGATGGGCCAGCATCGACGCAGTATATATGGTGTTCATTCAATTTCCGCAATTATTTGCGGAATCAACGTAATCTATTATTGAGAAAAATGTCCAAATTGTTCGGTGTGTTTTTGGTATGTAGTGTATGCCTCGCTCAAAAAAAGCATTTGTTAGAGACATTCAATGTCCACTTTTTCAACATCAAACACATTTCTCAACTGACCAATCCACTCCTAGACCCACATGTTCGGACATTACCCGGACCTTAAACATGTCATGCATTTTTGCTCCTCAAGTGCCTTCAAAAGTTAAGAAGTTGAAATACATTCGGGAATAATGGAAGAATTTTTTCACAAAATCTCAGGAAAATCCATACAGCCTTTTTTTTAAATGATTGCGAAAACTTAATGAACACACTTCAAAATCAGTATACCGACTGTGTTGGCACCAGTAATGTTCATGTGTCGAAAAACGGCTGCAACATACCATGTTGGTTATTTTGAAAACGTGCACCACGCTGCGATATCGATATGGTCGTATCGTAGTCGACGTGTCGCTTGCCTGACTTTGGGTGGCAGATACACAAAGGGTAGATCAATAGAACCACTGTAGAAGTAGGCATAATCATTCTAAACCCCTGACTGAGCTCCGTGCTAAAACTGATGCTTACTATTGGTCTT